>CM049402.1:32395000-32400000 GCA_026929865.2 Hyperoplus lanceolatus
TTTTTTTTCGCACATTTATACTACATAGGATCTCAGAGTTCAATACACCTTCATATTCAAACCGGTGAAGTAGGCCTTTAATTAGCACAATTAAACTGTTAAAAGTCCTATATGCTAGGATATTTGTAGCATCTACTTTTGAAATAATTTACAATTGTGTCTTGCAATTACGTCACACTCATCAGCATGGGATGATCTGGTATGAAAATAATGATGTTCAGTTGTGTATTTAGAATGACCTGACTTTAAAATAAAGCAATTTGTATTTTTTTTTCAACTTTTGTAGTAGACAATTCAACTTATTTACTTGACCAAAAATCATGTTTTATGTAATAATTAACAGGACAAAATTGTCTCCTTTTTCCAAAGTAGTTGATGTTATTTTTGTGGAATTTTTCAAATAAATTATAATTATTTTATCTAATCTAATTGAAAATTAATTTCGAGTCGCATTTTAAAAAAGACTTTAAAACTCTTTGTAGCAACCATGAGTTACATTTCCCCGTATAAATTCTGTAAAGTAATCTGTCATTTATTGCCCTTCGGGATCACCAATAAAGATTATCAAATAAAATGTGTATTTTTCGGTCTCTTAAATTCTCACCCTTGTGATTGGCTGTGGCGGTAACGGACACTTCTCTCAGCCAATCAACTCCTCTCTGTGGTCAAGGTGGGTATGACGTAAGCACTTTGCACCCGCCCTCAAAGCAAAGCAGCGCTCCTCATTGGCTAAGAGTTTCAGACCTGTACTTTGAACAACTTTGACATTTCCTTGTAATGGTACAGTAAAAGTCAGGTCGAGGAAGAGATAATACCTGCTGCTGAACACCGCCTCGCTCTCAAAGGTAATTTTAAAAAGTCATTATTGACACGTAAGAGCTTGACAGCGTTTCATTTAGTCGATAGTGTTGTAGTTAATACACGTCAATACGAGTCTTCAGGTGTACGTGAATGTTACGCCCTAAACTGAAATGCTAGTGTTGAGTTGTAAATAGCCTATTATAATTATTAGCCTAGCTGCAATTACACACAGATATGGACAGTGACTCATCTATTTTTGAAACTGTAAATGAATGAGTTTAAGTACCTTGTTTAGCTAATTGTCAGTAAGTACACGTTTACTTAATGTTAGCTAGGAGCTGTTGGCTGTTACTGTCAACCACTGATTCATTGTGATATTTTAAAATGATAAAGTTAAATATAGGCTACTGGGTGTGGTTCATATGGATGCAGTGCTACTGTTTGCAACAACAGTCATGCCAATAAAGCTCATTGAATTACTGTATAATACTGTATGTATTCTTTGATTAACTAAAGCTACTTAGAAAAAAAAAAATTGACAATGTAGCCTACTGTATGGATAGATAGATAGATAGATAGATAGATAGATAGATAGATAGATAGATAGATAGATTCTGATATGAAATTATAACAAAATATAATACCAAAAAAAAATGTCACATGCCAGCAAACAATGCCACTGAGCTTATTGCAGAAACTCAAGGTGTCATATCATAAAACATTTATATAGCATTTCACAGGTGATTTGTGTTGTTAACAAATCTAGGTTGTTCTTTTCACTGGGGCTCATCAATAAGGATTCAATTAGAGGATAGATAGATGGTAGATAGATAGATAGATAGATAGATAGATAGATAGATAGATAGATAGATGGTAGATAGATAGATAGATAGATAGATAGATAGATAGATAGATAGATAGATAGATGGTAGATAGATAGATAGATAGATAGATAGATAGATAGATAGATGGTAGATTTTAACTGGGGCTCATCAATAAGGATTCAATTAGAGGAGCATATGCTTCCTTTCGTTTTTTTGCATGTGTGTAGGCCTAGTGTGTATTTTCAGGAGTTAACACACACACACACACACACACACACACACACACACACACACACTCTCTCACACACACACACACACACACACACACACACACACACACACACAATGGCAAAAAAGTAATTGAACTACTTGAATCACGCCAAAATGTATGTAGTACTGCAACTAGCAAGCTTCTTCAAATGTAGTTAAAACTGGGCTACTACTTTTATTACTTGTTCACTTCTCCCACACATTGTATAATGTTGAAGTTTCGATATGAGCATCAGACCTCGCTTTGCCAGTCAAATTTAACTGTTAATCATTTCCACCGTTGTTCTGTCATACTGTCACTTTGGGGGCGGTTGCTTACTATCAAGAAGTAATCACATGTGAGATAGTTGGTGTGATTCATGATGCAATACCGCTGTGAAATACTTTTTGAAGTAGTGCCCTTTTACAGCTCTGGAAAGAATGAAGAGACCATCAAATGTTCAGTGTCTCTCGTTTGACTAGTTATAAGCATATGTTTGAGTAGAATGAACATTTTGGTTTGATAATATACGAAATTCCAATACATGTTTTGTCATTAAAGAGCATTTTCAATAAGTTATGTAGAGATGAAGATTTAAGAAAAATCCAAACTGGTCTCTTAATTTTTCCCGGAGCTGTACATGTTGAACTAAATCAGAAAGAAAAATCACATTTGGGAGGGACCCAGAGAACTGCACCAGATGCAATTTTAGGCTTTGTAATGTAATCTAAGGATTTATTCTCACACTCAAATGTAGTGTTATTGTCTTGAGGCATAATTTTCGTGATATATCCAGTCTAGTCTTGTTACACAATTATCTATGTTCCGCCTAAATGCACCAGTGAAACAGTTCAATCAGTTTGATGATCAGATAACTGCCGAATGCTTCCGGAGGAATGACTGTCATTTTAACCAAAGAAATACGTCTGAGAATAAACTTGTTCAATGCAAGATCTGATCCAAAATATCACTTGTGGTTGTGAGGGAAAACAAAGGGGGTTTTGCAAGAAACACACACCCTCTAGCAAGGCAAAGCAAGTTGTATTATATAGCCCAATTCAGACACTAGGCCATTCAAAGTGCTTTACAGGGGCATATAATACATCAAGATTAGACATATTAGAAATTGCATTTAAGAAATAGCAGTTAGCAGATAAACCACAATTTAAAAAAGGGATTTGAATTACACAGAATTTCACACGTCAAACTGTGTAAACGTATTCTTGTCAACAAACCTTATAATGTGGAATGAAGTGAACATCAGGAAATGCAGGAGAAAGAAACATGCAAATCTAGAATGCAAATCTACCAGGTTTTTATGATGGTGTTGTTTGTGCATTTCTTGTATTTTCAGGAACATGGCTGATAATGGTGACGCAGGAGATTCGGTGGATGCCTTAGGATTTTTTGGAAGGAGGTAACAAATAACTGATTATTGAATATTTTTAAAAATTTCAACATAGAGAGGTTGTAGCCCATTGTCTGACTTATGACCTGTCTGACGTCTTTATTCACAAAATTGTATTTCAAGTTAATTAGCGACTTTTCAACTTATTTCTCAAAGTGTGGAGCTGCCCGGGGTGTAGGGGTTAGAGCGTCCGCCTAGCCTCTTCACAGCGTTCCCCTCTTTGCCCCATTTCATCTCTGTCTCTCTACATCTGTCTAATGGGGCGACTGTGGCTCAGCTGGTAGAGCAGGTCGGCCGATGATCAAAGGGTTGGAGGTTCGATCCCCGCCCTGCCATCTGTGTCGCAGTTGTTGTGTCCTTGGGCAAGGCACTTCACCCACCTTGCCTCGTGTGAATGTCGATAGTTAGCCTGCTGCTATCGGTGTATGAATGTGTGTGTGTGAATGGTAACGTGGGAAAGGAAAACAGGTCTCCCTTGAAAAAGAGTCTTCGGTCTCAATGGGATTTACCTGTATAAATAAAGGTTAAGAAAAAAATTAAAATCTGTCTAATAAAGTGAAAAATGCAACAAAAAATAATCTTAAAAAAATTGAATAAAGTGATTTTATGTGAGTGTAACAAAGTGTTTTGAATTGAATTTGAAGATTACCATTAACCCCTGCTTTCTTACATCACACTGTACAATGACACACACACACACACACACACACACACACACACACACACTTGCTTATGGCTGTCCATCGTATTCGATGATGACGTTGCTCCACTTGAGCTGGGTTATTATGGGGGGTTTCGTTGGTGCCATTTCATGTGACTATAGAGGCCGTCGCACCCATGGTTTGCCACATGGGGGCAGATGTGTCTGTACATGAGAGGGGGCCTGCAGCGCTGGTGTCTCTTGCAGCCCTGTATTCTCCTCTCAGTGGTCTGCTCCTGGAGGTGTGCTACACCCTGGTGGCTGGCTGGCGCCATGTGGACGGTCGGCAGCCAGGCTTTCCAGGGATGCTGGCTGGATGTCACAGCCTTCAGGAGGGTTTTGAGGTGGTCCTTGTACCGTTTGCTTCCCCCAGCAGACCTCGACCTTCCTGAAGTTGGCCATAGAGGATCTGGCGGGGAGTCGCTGGGTGGGCATGCGGACTACATGGCCGACCCAACGCAGGTGTCTTTGGGCAAGGGCACTTATGCTTGGTGTGGGTGCGGTCAAGATGTCCACATGAGGGACTCTTCCTCCCAGGACACACCCAGGATCCTTTGCAGGCAGCGGATGTGGAATGCCTCGAGTGTTCTGATGTGCCTTTGATATGGTGTCAGGCTTCTGAGCTGTACAGCATGTGGACAGACAGACTGCCTTGTATACAGCTGCTTTGTAGAAACTGTCAGGTTTCTATTTAGGAAGACTTGTTTTTAAGCCTACCAAGGCAGAGGAGCTAGGGCTATGCGGACTGGATGTCACTGTCGATGTTGCAGGTGGGTGAGAGGAGCTTCCAAGGTAGGTGAAGTGGACAATTGTGAGCTTTTGGCGTCAAAGTGAAGATAGGCACTGGTTGATGGGTGTTTGCTGCACGATTATCTGGTTTTGGATGGTTGATTTGAGTCCAAGGGCCTGTATATGTTGGTTACCACTCAGGTGCATTGGTGTGTGAGCGGGTGGGTACTGGGCCGGTTGGTGGGATTTTGGTGAGGCTGCGGGGTTAAATAGGTTTCCATCCAGCGG
>CM049402.1:32407500-32430000 GCA_026929865.2 Hyperoplus lanceolatus
TTTTCCAGGCTACTACTCGTGGAGAAACACGTCGAACGGCTCGTGGTTCATGCAGTCTCTGTGTGACATGTTGCAGCGCCACGGCAGAGAGCTGGAGCTGATGCAGGTCATGACGCGCGTTAACCACACGGTGGCGCGACAGTTTGAGTCTTCCTCCAGTCTGCCTGGATTCAGCCACAAGAAGCAGATCCCCTGTATCGTCTCTATGCTCACCAAGGAGTTCTATTTCCCCTAGTAGTTTAGGATTGGATCACTTTTAGCTACACTGGCAACATCTTATTTTTTATGGGAGCTGTCTTCTCTAGATTTTTGAGCTTTGAGGCTAAAAAAATTCAGTTTGAAGGGAAACAGCAGATTGCCTGTATCATATCTATGCTGACCAAGGATTTCCACTTCCCTGCTGAGCTTAGGATAACCTACAATCAAAAAATTAAAAATTTGTATAAAATCTAAATTTGTATCTAGATTTTTAAATGTTGAGGCTATAACTAAACTCTTAAGTTTGAGGGGAACTATATTTGGGCCAACTAATTATTGTTAGTATGTAGAAGTTTTTATACATATGAAATATATATTTTTATTATGTATGAATGATGAGTTATCTCAATGAAAGATAAGTTCAAAGGAAAAAGTTAGGAAGACTCAAAATTTCAAGGGAACTGTCTTCACAAAAAAAAGATTAACTTTCGGGGTACACTGCCTTTACATTTGAGCAAGATAATTCTCTTTTGTTGAGGGTTAGGGTAAGTTTTAGCCCGCAAAACTCAAAAGGTTTTTATGAAATCTTGAGTTTTTAGTCATTTCTGCAATGAATACCTTTGGGAAACTGAGTCACCAAATAATAATTTATAAATTAATTTTACCTTCAAAGAAATCTGGTTTCTAAGTCTTGTGGCACATTCCATTGTGAATGAAACTGTCTGTCTGTCTGTCTGTCTGTCTGTCTGTCTGTCTACACTGTCAACATTGGGATAAAAAGGGAACAGAGGAGTGGAATTTATGATGATTTTTTTAAATGCTGGGTAATTTTAGATAAAACTTAAACAAGTCTTGGGTTTCAGAGAAAATACTAGTTCAGTGTCTCTCGTTTGACTATTTAAAGGCATATGTTTGAGTAAAATGAAACATTTAATTTTATAATATAAACTACTGACAACATTTCTACCAAATTCTGATACATTTTTTTGTCATTAAGAGCATTTTCATTAAGTTATGTAGAGATCGAAATTCCAGACTGGTCTCTTAGTTATTTTCTGGAGCTGTATTCTAAATAAAAAGCCTGTTTTGTTGATTATACACTCCATCAAAAGCTAAAAAACACAATACAGTATATTTATAGTTTAAATAAATTAGTGTTATTGGACCACATACATCGTGTCTGCTTTCTACCAGTTGAATGCAATACTGTAAATGCATGAGCACAAATGGATCTCTGTGTTCTTCTAAAGATTATTTAAAAAATCTTTACCCTTAAGTATGAAAAAAATAGTTTTTTGTGATTATATAATGTCACACACTCACTCACACACACACACACACACACACACACACACACACACACCTTAGCGCCACACACACACACACACACACACACACACACACCATAGCGCCACCCACCCACACACACGCACACACGGAAGAAAATATAGAAAATGATTATATTATTTGTTAAATGTGTTCTGAAAAATAAAGAAATTGTTCACAAAGAAACATAATAAATTAGATAATGTTTTTTTTTTTTTTTTTTTTTTTGCGCAAGAGACTGGGGAAAAAGCTTGTTTGTTCACACTTGTGTACGGACAAAGTGTTATGAAAGGGGCCCATAAATAAAGAATTATTATAAGTGTTACTTGTTTGTTTTTTCTGGGGATCCATAAGTGACTTCATTGGAGTAGTTATTCTTATCACTGTCAGGAAATATTTCAAACAAAAGTTAATTTCAGATACGACCCTAACACAATTTTATAATTTCTTGCAAATTGACAAATACACTCTGAAAGACTTTCTCCTAATATTAAAGCTGCAGTGTGTAGAATTTTGGGTTTTATTTCCTAGCAGACTTTGTAGAAAGTAATTATAATATCCATAAGTACATTTAATTTAGTGCATAATAGCTGAAAAAAATGTTTTGGAATATTTTTTTTCCCCTTAGAAAGGGTCTCATATATGTCCATATTTCTGCATATTTTGGACCAAGGCCTAGTGCCGCCATCTTGAAAGTGTCATAGTTGGAATGTCATCAGGTGCATTGTTTAGAATTTAGAATTGTTCTTGTCCTTGAAGGCCACTGTAGCTTCTGTTATTATTGGAAAGGGTTGGGGTTATCCAGGGAGTGTTGCATTCTAGAACTTTGTAGAACTTTCTTGATGATGTCATATTACACACTGCACCTTTAACCATCTATTTTTTTTTTTTGCATTTATTTTATTTACTTTTTTTTTTTTGCATTGTTTAGGAATATAATCTGAAGGTTTAATCTTAAAACCAGGTGTTCATTTAAATGGTTTTTTTTATAGCATTTGTGATCTCACTACCTACTAATACATAGTACATGGAGATTGATAAAGATATTTAGCATGCTATGTACTTTGCTTTGGAAAAATGTTGGGAAAAAAAAACAGTTCATATGAATGAGTAACTGTCTATGAGGCATTGTGTTGATGCCACCCCTAGAGGAAGCCATAGGAACATCCAGCCTTTTATAATGATTCAGCACGTTTAAAGGAACTTGAGATCCTGGCGAAATTTAACCCTTTAAACTCAGATCAGGGACAGTTGGAACTGTTAGAAAATTCACATAAACAAGGTTTTCTCAATGGCTTTTCTGTGTGTAGACAATCTGGCGCAATTGTACAGTCCTGCTGACGCTCTTTGGCCTATAACTTACTTGAGTGTTTGAAAGTGTCTCTATTGGATTATCTGTCTGTCTGTGTGTGTGTGTGTGTGTGTGTGTGTGTGTGTGTGTGTGTGTGTGTGTGTGTGTGTGTGTGTGTGTGTGTGTGTGTGTGTGTGTCAGAGAGAGTTAAGCTATGTATGCTGCTATGTACTGTATCTTTTCACTTCTTTCTACTTTTCTACTTGGCCCAAAAATAGAGTATTTGCGTTCTTTATTAGTTTATCTGTGTGTGTGTGTGTGTGTGTGTGTGTGTGTGTGTGTGTGTGTGTGTGTGTGTGTGTGTGTGTGTGTGTGTGTGTGTGTGTGTGTGTGTCAGAGAGAGATAAACCTTGCCCTTATGCAGAATTGGGCTTGACCCAGTGTGACTTTTCGATACACAGTCCATATTAGTTTACAGGACTTTAATTTTTCGGCAGTAAAATAACGGTTGGGTTTCTGTTCCTGTATTTGCTGAAATCCATTTTCTATTTGGTGCAAACAGAAAGAGGCCATGTAAGGGCGGAGCGGTATGGAGGAAAATCCAAGTATTTATATGATAGCTGCATTAATGTTGCTATAACAATATTGCTGTTGTTATTTTAAAGTTTACAGTTTTAAAGCATGCAGGATAATTAATGCATTTGGAACTTTGACTTAAAGGTGCTACGAGGAACTTTTAAATATTTCTGAAACAGTCTCATTTTTTCCTCTGATGATCATAAATGACATGTAACAGCAAAACGAGACCATCAGTGCAAAGAATGCTGCTGTTTTTATATAGTTTTTCCTAATGCCTTTGTCATGGGTATAGGCTCACCCAGGAACAACAGCTGGCGTAGTAAAAAAAAAATACACATTTGGCAACTTTAAAGTGCACACAGTAAGCGAAAATAATATTTATTATCAATATTTTTTTATTTTAGAGATTTCAGGATATGCATTCCGTTGCTTAAACATTACAACAAGCTTAAAATAAACAGACTATATTACAAATTAATATATTCACATTAATAACATATTACCAATATCATAATTTACTAAGCTAGGCTACAATAGCATAAATTGTCATCAGTTTTTATGGAAAAAACCTATCAAGGGAAACTCTTGCTTGGTGAATATAAAAAGCCCTTTTGAACCCACATGTCTAACTATATATAACAACTTACAGCTAAAAATTAAACTAAATACATTCATATCCTTTGGCCAATTTAAACAGACTATCTTGGATCTGCCAAACTCTACCTGTAACTGTTTTAATTAGGCTATATTGTACTTTATGCCTTTTGGTTGCTGCCACTCTTCCCCACTCTGTAAATGTTTCAATCGTTTTGTTTTCTCTTCTCTTCACTTGTTGTGTATTTGCATTGAATGTTTTGTTTGTATTGTTGTTTTGAATTTGTTTTGACTCGACGTCATTGGAAATGAGGGTCACCCCTCAATTGGTCTCTCGAGGATAAATACAAGTTAAATGAAAATGAAATGAAATAGGATTTCAGTTAAGAGAATTCAAATAAAGTGAAAATGCTTCAGTTTCCAAGTAAATGCAGGTGGTGGGTAGAAGCCTATTTGGGTGGGGGGAGGGGGCCACACACACACACGCACACACACGCTAGCCCCCCCTCCGAGTTTCTAGTTTCGTTTCAGTCATCAAACGAGCAGAAAAGGTTGGAGGGGAGTGAGTGGGGGGGATAGGGGAAGCGAAAATGAAATCTCGCTCAAAGATCGTCTATGTGTCGGGGTGCTCCGGTGGCATAGTGGATAGAGCGTGTACCATACATAGATAGTATAATAAAGGTACCATATTGCAGTGGTCGCGGGTTTTATATACTATCCATGATTTAATGATTTAACTCTGACCCGTGAACCCCCACCACACACACGCTTTAAAAAAAGACATTATAGAGATTAGATTGAATCTTAACGATCAAAATGCAAAAATATACAAAAATAAACTTAGAAATAAGAACTAATAATAAAATGATAATAAATAAGAACAAAATATGTAAGAAAAGTATAAAACATTTATAGTTTTTTTTTTAAATTATAAATGTAAAATATGTACATTTAAATAAATAAAAACGTCATAACAATTTTAAATTAATCATTATTTTTATATGTATTATAAATATTTTTTTCCGGAGATGTAGGTCAGAGGCCTGTCTTGGTACACAGAAATAACATCAGAGTGAGACCTCCTCCTTCATGTTTGCAGTTTGTCATTTTCTACTTTCAAGTTTTTATAAAAGTAATTTGTTTCTAATTAAAGTACAAAAAAGGAGCGGTAGCCTACTGATCCACCCAAAATACTATCTCTGCCTTTGCCACTGGTTTACGTTTGGACCCAGAAATAACATCAGAGTGAGACCTCCTCGCAACCATTTTTCTTTCTCTCCCAAAGACGCCAAAGCCACTAAACTATCTTTTCCTAACAAGCAGTTTATTCAATTATTTATTTTAACAAGTCAATTTATTATGTTTTTATTGAACATGTTAAAATAGAAAAACGAATTAATAAAATGTGTGTGGACATAATCTCAAACTGAGAAAAAAATATATTTATATAAGACAATAAAATGCAAAAATATGAAAATAAATATGCATAAATATTAATAAAATATAAAAGAACAAATATGAAAGAAAAAAATTAGACATATTATAGAAAACATTACGTAGGTGGCGGCGTACACAACAAGATTCCGATTATAATCTATATAGGTCAAAAGGCTTGTCTCGGTACCCAGGAATAACATCAGAGTGAGACCTCTTCTTGACAATTTATCTTTTTCTTTCCAAAATCGCCAAAGCCACTTCCGCGTAACCCTTCGAACGCGAGAGCTGAGGATAGGAGGGGGATTTCCACTCAACCCCCCCCCCCCACCACCACCACCCCCAAACCCAAGCTACCGCTGTGTGCTTGTTGTTTTGCTTTCGCTCTGGACACTGAAAGAGAAAAAGAAAATATACCTTCACTTTCTATTTTATTTTCTATTTTCCCCCCCTCCCCCTTACAATTAGCCTACAAACTTAAGCAACAACAAAAAAAACCCAATAGTAATACATTAACTTGGCCCAACTTCAAGCTGTGTGTGTGTGTCTGTGTTGACACCGAAGCTACCAAAAGGCTACAAGGCAGGCCGTCCAAACACAGAAAAGGTAACATTTGATTTCCGCATTGTAACGACACATTCACAAGCGCACATTATCTCTCTCACACACACACACACACACATAGAAACACAGACACACACTCGCTCGCTCGCTCATACAGTGGCTGACTGGACGTTCGATATGTCGGATCCCTCTGCGCTCTGTCTAAGTGAAAGTGCTGCTGTAAGTTTATCTTCACGCGTTTGTTGACATTATGTTCGAGAATTTTTATTTTCACTTTTTGTATCGGTTTGTTTATATGGCATGGCGGCACACACACAGACTCACACACACTTACACACTCGGCGACAACACACAGACACACACACACACACACACACACCGCCGTAGCCTACTGTTCAATAACTTATTTATTTAGCCTTTAAGCTATTTACCTACTGTTGCCTTATTGAATTTTAACAGAGAATTTCTCAATCTACTAACAACATTAGCCTCGAACTTGGCGTTTGTTTACGTTTGGTAACATGACAGTTAAGACTCATGCACATTTTAAATTTTTAATGGGCATTTGGTTTTTGATGTGTAGTGTGTGTGTGTGTGTGTGTGTGTGTGTGTGTGTGTGTGTGTGTGTGTCTCTATTCAAGCCTGTGTGTATCTTTTTGTGTCTATCTGTGTATGTTTAGTCCAGTCAATTAGCCTATATTAATGTGTGTATCTTTCTAGTTATGTGTGTCATCTATCTATCTATCTATCTATCTATCTATCTATCTATCTATCTATCTATCTATCTATCTATCTATCTATCTATCAGTAATGTTTTTGATGCATAGTTGCTTGCGCTCAATATTTTTTTACACATTATGTCATTTTAGTATCAAGTACATACTTGAAGGGAACAAGGAAGTGCCCTTAGCGGCTAGTTTTCTTCCAGTAACATATGTATCTGATTCTTAAATGACAGAATATAATAAATAAACCTGTCCCAACGAGCACACAGGAGCATTTAGTTAAGTGATGTTGTGAAGTGTATCTTTTGACTTGCTGCTCCCCTTGACTACCAGTGTTTGAGCTAAACTTACCTGTATGGATGAGCAACTTTTGCACATTTCTATATTAAAAAAATGCACACACACACACACACACACACACACACACACACACACACACACACACACACACACACACACACACACACACACACCTTTTAGTGGGTTGTATTCAGGAGGTTGTTTTGCACTGTTTTATGGTAGAGTGAATAACTATTATCTGAGATTGGGTTGATTAGGGTTGTATCTTAAAGTTGGGATATCTGTATTCAATTGTTTGCAAAAATCTATATATTTAAAATGTTGAATTATTCCTTTAAGTGTTTCATGGGTCTATCTATTTATGAGTTGAGTAAAGTCCAAAGTCAGTGGTTATCATCAAGTTTTTAAGTGTAGGCTAATCAGATGTAGGTTGTTGTAAGCACACTATTTGATGTTGACATGATTTAGTGTTGTATCATAAATGGATGGACACATGTACCAATTGTTTGCATCAACTTTGAAGGCTAAATTCATTTAACATTACTGCAGAAAAGCTTTAAAGTTGGGAACCCATTCTATGTTCCCTGGAAAAGGCATTTTTTGATAACCCAATTATTTTTGGGACATTGTTAGTAAGGTAAACATTCAGTTTAACTTGTGGCATTTCCGCTCATTCACTAGACGTTGCCTTCTTTCATTATTGAACATGTTAAAATAATACAACAAGAATGATACAAAACTATTTTAAGAAACATTTGACCAGTAGTAGCAGTAGTGTGTATATACATATTCCCCTCTTTATTAACTATGTTGATCACAGACACACACACACACACACACACACACACACACACACACACACACACACACACACACACACACACAGACACACAGACAGACAGACAGGTAGATAGACAGACAGACAGACAGACAGACACATAGACAGACAGACAGACAGACACATAGACAGACAGACAGACACATAGGCAGACAGACAGACAGACGCAGACAGACACACACACACACAGACAGACAGACACATAGACAGACAGACAGACAGGTAGATAGACAGGCAGGCAGACAGACAGACAGACAGACAGACACACACACAGACAGACAGACACATAGACAGATACACACACAGACAGACAGACAGACACATAGACAGACACACAGACAGACAGACAGACAGACACATAGACAGACAGACAGACACATATTGTTCTGCATGTGTGTTTCTTTGATCTATGAACCGGATGCATCTGAAAGTTTCACCCACGTGGCTCTTAAATGTGAGATAATACAGGAAATGGTCAATCTACAGATTTGTCTATTTATCTTCCATAACATGTCTTCTTTCATACTAGTATAAATCAAAAGGTCCGACATGTACATTCAGGTGTTTATTGGACTAAACCTTGTCTGTTTGCGTCTGTATATTTCTCCTATACGACCATCTTTAACGGACATTATCTCAACATTAGTTAGTTATTAGTCATTATTTTCTCAAGACTCTGAACCATAAATCTCAACTTCTAAAGCACTTACATCAACTAAACTTTCCGTAATCATTCTCAGCACCATTCTGAAGGTTATTACAGAAGGATGTGTTCATATGTTGCTAGCTGTCTGATTTATGAGACATTTTGTCTTGAAAACATGTTTAGCAAATTTGCATATTTTTTTTAAACATTTGTGAAGAAAATGTAATACGAAAAATGATAGTTTTAATGTCAGTAATCAACTGGCAAAGTTTCATGATGATGTCTATAAGGGAAATATTTTACCCTATTCACATGCAGTGTCTGTCTTGAAGGGCTTGAAGCTATGCCATGTAACCTAGTTTGACCTGTTTTAGGCAGCTCATTCACACGTCGGCAGTGTATTTGTTGGCTCACTGCTTTGTGTGTGTGTGTGTGTGTGTGTGTGTGTGTGTGTGTGTGTGTGTGTGTGTGTGTGTGGGGGGGGGGGGGGGGGGGGGGGGGGGGGGGGGGGGGGGGGGGGGCGGGGGGGGGGGGGGGGGGGGGGTGGGTGTGTCAAGATTCAGCGGACTTTGAACACATCATAACCATGCTCTTAGATAAAATGTGCTCAGTTGAAAATCACTCTCACTTTATTGACTAACTGTATTTATTATCTTCCCTTCGTAGGCTACTCTTTGTTGTCCTACATGTTTGTCTATTCTGCTATATATATGACTTTCTTTTCAAATGTACGGTGGCCCTGAAAGTCAAAAACTCAAACTACTTCTCACAAAACACAATCACTTCTCCTTTGCATTGCATTGATATGTTGCTGTGTGTGTGTGTGTGTGTGTGTGTGTGTGTGTGTGTGTGTGTGTGTGTGTGTGTGTGTGTGTGTGTGTGTGTGTGTGTGTGTGTGTGTGTGTGTGTGTTTGTTTCTGTGTGTGTGTGTGTGTGGAAATGCTGTTTAGTGCAAAGTAGTCATGTTTAAAACGTTGTCTTTTTGACCTTAAAGGGCCACCGTACTTTTTTTAAATGACCACAATAGCAGAACATACAAAAATTGTAGTTTTTTGGGAAATGTAGTTCTGTCAAAATGCAGTTGTATTTCTTTTTAAATCTTCGTTTTGTTTTTGACCTAGAAAGGCCACCGTAAAAGTGCAAAATAACAAGCCGTATCTCAATAGAGGAGGTTGAGTGGCTGCACTAACGTATATGATTGGACAGCTTGAATACTTTATGACACCTGCTCTTTTGCAACACGCATTAAACAGTGAACTTTAGGCAGGAGTTTTTATCTTTACACACACACACACACACACAGGCAGACTCACAGATAGACACACGCACACACACACAAACAGACACAGAGACACAGATAGACACACACACACAGATAGACACACACACACACACACAAACAGACACGGAGACACAGATAGACACACACACAGGCAGACTCACAGATAGACACACGCGCACACACACACAGACAGACACAGAGACATAGATAGACACACACACACACACACACACAGGCGGACTCACAGATAGACACACGCGCACACACACACACACAGACAGACACAGATAGACACACACACACACACAGGCAGAGACACACACACAGGCAGACTCACAGATAGACACACGCGCGCACACACACACAGACAGACACACACACACACGCACACACACACACACACACAGCGGATGACTGTTGAGATTGTTTGTATTAGGAATAACTGTATAAGTGTTCTCTTCCTCTTGCGAAGTACTAGAAGACCACAAGACATTTTGACGTGGGATTTTGTCAGCCATTTTTTTTCCACTTGAAAATAATCTTATCAGCCGTTCTGGGAATGAAACCAGCTGTGATTCACTGGAGGGAAAATGTGTATTTATTACAGATATTACTAATAGCAATTATTAAAGGAACACTTCACCCATACGGAACCAGCGTTCTATCATTATAAAATAACTATCATAATATAATGTATGAGGTTTTTCTTCCCTCAGTCTTCCCTCAGTCTTCCCTTGGCCCAGCTGTCCTGTTCATCCTAACCTTTACTGTGATGTCACAGTGAGGAAACTGTAGGGTTAGACAGTGAGACCATAAAACACTCTTTCTGCCTTTTCTCAGGCTAGGATGATCCGATTTCATTTTTTTTTGCACATTTATACTAAATAGGATCTCCGAGTTCAATACACCTTCATATTCCAACCGGTGAAGTAGGCCTTTAACTATAAGATAGCTTAAAAAGGAGTCGCTAAACCGTGCTGAGTGGTTAAAAATTGTGGGACATGTTTATATTGTGCATTACAGACACTAATATTACAGAGGGAACTTTTCATAGACCGATAGACAGATGACATTCACTAAGATAATATGAGAGAGAATTTATCAACTGTTATATAAAAGTAATAGAGGACCATTGGGACTAACATGATTATATCAGCCAGGTGAACTTGAATGCAACCCCATGTTTTTTTTAAGTTTATGTTTTTATGTTTACCTTGGTACCTTGGTGTGTGTGTGTGTGTGTGTGTGTGTGTGTGTGTGCGCGTGTGTGTTCACACAGGACACGATGCCGGTGGAGAGGATGAGGATGCGGCCGTGGCTCGAGGAGCAGATCGACTCCTGTGAAATACCGGGTCTGAGATGGGTTAATAGGGTAAGTTAACTCTGATACACACACACACACACACAGTCACACACACACAAGCCCCTTTTACACAGCCAGTGAAAGCCGGGAATATGCCGGCCTTTCGGCCCTCCGCCCTGCTGTTTAAATGCGACAGTTGCGGAACGGGGGAAGAAAGGTGCGAGAGATTGTTCCGGGAATTTTACTACCTCGGGGGGGTAGTAAGATTCCCGACACAATCAGTTCCGCCTCTCTGTTTAAATGCTCCAGCTTGTTGTTGCGGAACAGGGGGGCGTTTGACGTTCCACAGCCTACGTTCTAAACATGCGACCATGTTAGCAGTTGAAGGACGTGTGTTTAACATTAACCACGGCGGCCTGATGTCCCGTAAAAATCACCAAATAAAAGGAACGGCGTATAATCCATCTGATCATGAGGTCCGTTGCTCAATCCAAACCCCCACGCTTCATTTTGCAGAGTGTATGAGTCTATTTCTGCCCAGGAGAAGTTGTACAATGGGAAAGCTAGGCTAGGCTAAGTAAGGGATAAAGTATAGCGAACGGGTCACTTGTTAGAAATAAAGACCGACAAGCTGAAGCAGGAGCACGACGCGCAGCGGAGGGCTCTTGTTCAGCTTGACCTAGTAACGGGGGAATAGTCTGCTCGCCCCGCTAGACTGTCTGCTTCAGCTGACTGAAGGCTCCGGCTCAGCTGTTAGCCACAGGGCTACTGTTTTGCTAACACAACTCAAGACGTGAAGAGGTGAAGCGGATTGATTTTGTCAGTTTGGTTAACAGTCCCAGTGATGTTGGACTCAGCGCGTAGCGAGATCAACCGGCACATCGTGAGGACAGTAAAATACGGCCCTCTTACTGCAAGCTCCAGCACTTCTGCTCTCAATTCACCTGCCAGTGTTGTTGTTGTAAAGCAGCTGACCGGCGCGGCGCTAAATGTTTACGTCACACCTGACGCTGTTTACAAGCACCTCTTTCATTCCGGAGCGCTGTGTAAAAGGAGCTACTGATGCTCCAGCAGGCCGGCGTTGCTTGGTTCTGTGTAAATAACACAGAAGCAACGCCGGCATTTTGGAGTGATGTTGTTCCGTCAATATGCCGCAATCTCTGTGTAAAAGGGGCTACTGTCACACACACACACACACACACACACACAGTCACACACACACACAGTCACACACACACACACACAGTCACACACGTTCTCTCGCTCGCTCACTCACTCACTCACTCACTCACTGACTGACATGCACACACACACACACACACTCTCACACTCACTCACTCACACACACACTCACTCACTGACTGACATGCACACACACACACACACACACACACACACACACACACACACACACACACACACACACACACACATTAATATTACAATTCAATAACTAACTGAATCTTAATCTGTCTTTAGGAAAAGAGGATATTCCAGATTCCGTGGATGCATGCGGCGCGACACGGCTGGGACCTCGAGAAAGACGCTCCACTGTTTATGAGATGGGCCATACACACCGGTAACACACACACACACACACACACACCACACACACACACACTGGTAACACACACACACCGGTAACACACACACACACACCGGTAACACACACACACACACACACACTGGTAACACACACACACCGGTAACACACACAGACAGACACACACACCGGTAACACACACACACACACACACCGGTAACACACGCACAAACACACACACACTGGTAACACACACAGACAGACACACACACACACACACACACACACACCGGTAACACACACAGACACACTCACACACACACACATACACCGGTAACACAGACAGACAAACAGACAGACAGAGACACATACAGACTCACTCACTCACTCACTCATTCACTCACTCACTCACTCACTCACTCACTCACTCACTCACTCACTCACTCACTCTCTCCTTCCCTCTCTCTCTCTCCTTCCCCTCTCTCTCTCTCCTTCCCTCTCTCTCTCACCACCCCACCCCCCCCACCCACACACACACACACACACTCACTCCTGCTTCTCCTTTTCAGTGTTTATTTTTCCTTTACCAAACCAGTTATCAGCTTTAGAATCAAATACTTTCATGATTTGCGTATGTTTTGTATATGGAAATCAAAAGGACAGCCTTGTGGGAGTGTCGGGTTCAGTTGAGGCAGCTTCCTCTTTTGATAAAGGAAGCACAGTGTCTCTGTGTGAGAGAAGCAAGCAACACCGCATGGTTAGTAGGACATTTACTCCATTGTTTATACGTTTGAACTTGTATTTTTAGTTCATTTCGATTGAATTGTTTGATGTAGAAAGGTTTGGGGATCCTAGCTGTTGTCAAACTGAATAAGTATAGCTTTGTTTTTATAGATTTGGGGGGGGGGGCGGGGGGTTTAGAACACAGGCTTAAAAACGAAAATGAGTTTGTCTGTCACATTGTTATATGATGCTTAACAAAAACAAACGTAAAATGTGCACGAACATGTTACACCTACAAGTAGCACTTACAGCTAACGCTTTGTAGTTTGACTTATTTGAAGCTAGAGTCCTTACTTGATTTTTTTTTAAAAATGTTATACTTTATTTAGGGAGTTTCTTCTTATACAACCTAAACATGACAACATAAACACACACATTGAAAGGCGAACACACACAAACAAAAGACAAAACCGAATAAACAACCAGCTAACCTGATTCGTGTTGTTCTAAATTTGTAACTTCATGATTGAATGCACTTATTGGAAGTCACTTTGGATGAAAGTGTCAGCGAAATGTAATGTAATGTACTGTAACAACAAATGCTCATTTTGTCTGATCTCTTCCAGAAAAGTGGAAAAATTAGTTCTCTATGTGTATGAAAACTACAGCTGAATAGTTATTTACCTGGAGACATATTGTGACTTTCTTTCTGTGACATATAATAGGCTGTTTGAAGTGAAATAAACATTTTTTGATGCTCTTTTACTCTGTGCATGTGTAGGTAAAATACCTGCACGCCATAGAGACCATAGGCAATTTAATTCACTCTATTAAAAACAACAACTGAATAGCTACTTACCTGTAAAATGATGGTGATGTTTTGAGACATTGGCCCTGCGCTCCAAATCACATACTCTTTGTTTTTACTACACTACATACTAAAGTACGGAAGAGTTTTAGTCTTTTTACTACACTACATACTAAAGTACGGAAGAGTTTTAGTCTTTTTACTACACTACATACTAAAGTACGGAAGAGTTTTAGTCTTTTTACTATACTACATACTAAAGTACGGAAGAGTTTTAGGGCCACAGGAGAGAAAAAAAAATCAGATAAGGAAGATTTTCTTTCTTTATGTCGAGAAATGTCAAGAATAAAGACGAATGCTGCAACATGCTATTGGAGTTAGTGGGGCATTTATGTATTTTCAGCATACTACAATTGACGTGCATGTAATGGGACATCCCAAATCTTTTTCTGGCATACTAAATAGCAGGGAAGTATGGGGATTGGAACGCAGGGACAATATGCCATTTGAAGTGTTAAATAACCACTGTTCTTTTCTGTGTGCACGTGTAGGTAAATACCAGCACGGGATAGACCGCCCAGATCCCAAAACGTGGAAAGCTAATTTCCGTTGTGCGATGAACAGTTTGCCGGACATCGAGGAAGTTAAAGATAAAAGCATCAAAAAGGGAACGAACGCTTTCAGAGTTTATAAGATGCTCTCGTCCTCCGAGAGAAATATGAAGAAAGGTGAGTGTCTGTCTGTCTGTGTGTGTGTGTGTGTGTCTGTGTGTGTGTGTGTGTGTGTGTGTGTGTGTGTGTGTGTGTGTCTGTCTGTCTGTCTGTGTGTGTGTGTGTGTGTGTCTGTCTCTATGTTTGTGTGTGTGGTGTATTTGTGTTTGTGTGTGTGTGTCTGTCTGTCTGCCTGTCTTTGTATCTGTCTGTCTGACTGTGTGTCTGTCTGTCTGTCTGTGTGTGTGTGTGTGTGTGTGTCTGTCTGTCTGTGTGTATCTGTCTGTCTGTCTGTGTGTGTGTGTCTGTCTGTCTGTCTGTCTGTCTGTCTGCCTGCCACTATTTTACCTTTGAACTATTTCTCTTAAAGTTACTGATTTATAAATGTGTAGGATTTATTTGGCATTTTTCGGCCTCATCACTTGATATTGTGGAAAGACTTGAGGCAGTGATGGATCATGCCATCTTTAAGTGAATAGTTTCTTGTCCTTAAAGGCCACTGTAGCTTCTGTAAATTCTTGAGGGGTTAGCAAGGGAGCGTTGACATCCAGAACTTCTTTCATAGCTTGATGCCAGTAAATATTCCGATGTTACACACTGTGCCTTTAATATGCTGTGTTTTGTGTTCAGGAAAGAAGAAAACGGATAAGGAGGGGAGGACTAAGGGAACTAAAGAGGTAAATAAACAATGTAACAAGACACTTACAACTGCCTCGGTCCTTGTTGGATTGTTTCAAAATATTGCCTTTCGGAAACTGTGCCTTGAAAGATTGCCAAAGGAGATTTTATAGGTCACCACTACAATAGTGAATCTACCACAACTAAGTTTTAATAATAACCTAATCCACAGAGCGCTTTTCAAAATCCCTATTGCAAAGTGTGTTACAAGGAAGCGGAATAAAACACACAACAGACAATACAGTCATACAGGTCACCTCCTATACATTTTATTTTCTGCTTAACATTTGCCTTTAGTTTAAACGATGTCCTTAGAAACTTTAAATTTAGAGTACGCCATGTTAGGTGTTTGTTTTTGTTTTGTCTTTTGTTATATAATTTTTAATTTTGTGTGTGTTTGTTCTCTAAAACTAAATATCCATAAATAAAAGTAGTTAAGAAAAAACAGACACAGTCATAAGTCACGTTTTAACTAGGGCTGTCAAGCGATTAAAAAAATTAATCTAATTAATTACAGGCTCTGTGATTAATTAATCTAAATTAATCGCATACTTTTATGACACTTTTATACCTGTTTATAAACAGCTGTATAGCCTGCTAGTCTCTCTCTCTCTCTCTCTCGCTCTCTCGTAACTTCTGTCTCCACAACAGACAGCGCTGCACTGCCACAGATGCTTATGCCGATTCATTCACCATCGTCGTACTCATAGGCAAAAATATTGAGAGACACACACACGCACGCACACACACGCACACGCACACACACACACACACACACACACACACGTTTACGCGGACGACGAGACAGCTAGCAAACAAAATTGAGACACGGGGAGAAAGATTGAGAGATACTGTTTTGAATCTAGCCTACATTGTTGCACCCACTAAATCAATAATGCACAGACACTGGCTGCGGAGAATAAAGTAAGTGTATGTATGTATGTCTTCCTACCTTCATGCTTATTAAACCGTCTATAGAGCCCTCGGCGCCCTGTTTCTCTCTTTACTTTTCTCCCTTTCACCCGCGCGGGCTGTGTCTGCTTCAGGTGCAGCTCGGTGCAGCTACGCACCACTTTTGCACCGGGTCAAAGGGCATTATAGAGGTGCGATTAATCTGCGTTAATTTTTTTAATCGCGTTAATTTTTCTGTGATTAATTAATCGAAATTAACGCGTTAATTTGACAGCCCTAGTTTTAACATAATACAGTTAAAACAGTTTGGTGTATAAAATCACTCAAACTAGAAACTGCAACAATATAAGGAAGAGGCATTTTTAAACTAACTAAAAAAAACTAAGTTAAAGAGGACCTATTATGCTACTTTTCTGGTCTTAATTTCTTGTTTTACACTGCTATAGAGCAACCTGACACGAATCACATCACAAAAAACTATGTAGATTTTCGGGAAGCTCTTTCTCTTATTTTGGCGATCCAGCACATCCTGTCAACACTTGAGTGTGTGTGCTTCGGCTCCCTCCGCCTGTGCTTCGGCCATCTCCGCTCCCCTCCCCCCCTCCTGCAAACCCCACTCCGTTGTGATTGGTTACCTTCCTTCCGGAACACTTTCAGTGGCGGGAAGCGCGAGCATGGACCTATAAGGGCGCGAGGCAGACGCGAACAGGGAAGTGACAGCATTACCATACATGGAAACATCCGCGTGGAGACGTCACAAAGTTTTATGCGACGTCACAAATTATGAAAGGGTAGACCGCTTTGAAGACGTGACTTCTCGACTGGCTAGAATAGTGTTTAGTGCTCTGAACAGACACCCCAGACGGTCAGCAGGGAATATGTCGAAATGCATGTAAGTCATTATTTGATAATTTAGTATGGTTAAGCATGACTATGAATCATCATAACAACGTTTATAGGTCATAAAAGTCAAAAAGCATCCTCTTTAAGGACGGTGGAAATATCACCAAGATTCAAGATGATTGCACAATAATTCCAGCAGCAGTCACTGGCAATGCAGTGCTTAGGTCCCATGCTCCTCTCAACAGTGCAATATAGAAGAAAATGTACAGCTCCGGGAAAAAAAATTAAGAGACCAGTCCGGATTTTCCAGACACTAATCTCTACATAACTTATTGAAAATGCTCCTAATGACAACAAAATGTATTGGAATTTGGTGTATAAATGTTGTCAGTAGTTTATATTATAAAACCAAAATGTTCATTCTACTCAAACATATGCCTATACATAGTAAAACAAGAGACACTGAACATTTGGAATGGTCTCTTGATTTTTTTCCAGAGCTGTAGAATAGAAATAGACCACATAGGAAGACTGTGTGTTTTCAGTGAGTAATACAAAGATGGGAACAATTTGCTTTTTAAATATTTCCCTGAAGTACGGCAAAAGATTTCTGGAAATGTGACCGAGTGAGTTGGCAAGTTGCCAGAGTATCTCACTGTAACAATCAACACGGGCTCTAGTTCCTGCACACACACACACACACACACAGACCACACACACACACACACACACACACACACACACACACACACACACACACACACACACACACACACGCACGTAAGTAAGTAAGTAGGTGAAGTAAACAAGCTTTTACTCTCTCTCCCTTTTGGTTTCTGTCTCTCAAAGCAATGAACAATACTTTCAGTTTAAAGTAAATGAGGAAATTGTGACATTTAATTTTTTTTAGAGTTTCTTACATTTTTATTAAAGTTATATTGCGTAACTTTTTCATATGAATGTATTTCTGTCACATTAGTAGTTAGTTAGGTGAAGTAAACAAGCTTTAACTCACTCTCCCTTTTGGTTTCTGTTGCTCCAAGCAGTGCGTAAGTGAAACCAGTAGCTTGTACTTTCAGTTTTAAGTAAATAAGGCAATTGTGACTTCTTATTGTCAACAGAAAGGAATAGAAAATATATACCGATCATTCTGTTAGATATCTTAAACTGTGCTTTGCCTAAATGTGAGACGCATAACAATTTACAGCAACAAATTAAAATAAATACCTTCATATCCTTTAACCAATTCAAACATATTATCTTAAATCTGCCGAACTCTACCTGTAACTGTTTTAATTAGGCTATTTCAAATCTGACCCGTGGACCTTTACTGCATGTCATCACCCCTCTCTCTCTCTCTGTCTCCCCGTTTCAACTCTGTACTGTCTAATAAAGCTTGAAAATAACAAAAAATTATCTTAAAAAAAAATGTACTAATGTGTATGTATGAATGTCTACTCCCCGCCTTTCTAACCATTAGGAGTCTCCATCGCCCAACTGGACCCACTTTGTTTTCAAACGTGTCTATAATTGTTCAGATACAATAATCAAAAAACCTTGATCGTGAAAATTTTACTTTGAAAGGCAAAACACAGTTTTTTGAGCTTAAATGTGCTTATATCTTATTCCTTGTGTCTCCCTTCTTTACAGGATGAGTCAAATGGATGGCTCTTCTTAAATATGTGGTCACATTTCCTATTTCTTCTATCGTTTTCTAGAAACAAGGGGTGGCACTACTCACCCCAGTCTCCCCTATGTAGAATAGAAAAAAGGAAAGAGTATGTGATTTGGGACGCAGGGTTGATTATAATTTGTTTCTCTTGCCTTTTTTTATTTATTTTTTTCATTTTAAGGACAACAAGAACAAACACAAGGAACAACTGTCTCTGAGTTCTAATGAAATCAAAATACAAAAAAAAAAAAAGGCTTTCATACAAAAATGTGTAGAAATATACATGGAAAAAAAAAAAAAAAAAAAAAAAAAGCATCGACTGAATAAAGTTAGGAATCAAATCAAATCAAATCAGTTTTATGTGTATAGCCCAAAATCACAAATACATTTGTCTCAATGGGCTTTACATTTCATACAATATGATACAATATGACACCCTGCCCTTACACCCTTGGCTCAGCTGAGAAAAAACTCCCAGTAAAAAAAACCTTTACCGGGAATAAAAAAAAATTGAAGAAATCTCAGGGAGAGTCGACAGAGTAAGGAAGTTTCTCTTGCCTTTTTAACTCCCTACCCTTTGTCCCCACATTAGGAAGCTTCTCCGTCGCCCCACTGGACCCATGTTGGCTCTCAGCACGGACCCATCGACTACACCACACACGACGTCAAGCAGGAAATCATGGAAGTCATAGTGACAGACAGCGCAATAGGTACTCAACCAGTGTTCAAGATTTTTTTTTTTTTTTTTTTTTTTTTATTGACAGACGCTCAAATTACAGCACAATCACAGTTCAAACTATGTGTCAAGTTCCATTCCTGCATTTGGAAACATTTACAAAATTGTGAAAGTACAAAAATGCTTAGCAAAAATAGCTTATATCAGGTTTAAGATATTTCTTTATTTGTCATTTTATATACGTCATATAAATACAAATAGTGTCTGTATCAAGATGTGTATTAAGACCTACTTCACTGGTGGGAATATGAAGGTGTGTTGAACTCTGAGATCCTCTGTAGTATAAATGTGCCAACTTTTTAAGAAATCGGTTCATCCTAGCCTGAGAAAAGGCAGAAAGAGTTTTATGTTCTCACTGTCTAACCCTACATTTTTACTAGTGTGAAATCACACATGGGAAAATGTAGGGTTAGGATTAACAGGACAGCTGGTGCCAAGGGAAGAAAATCCTCATTCATTATAATATAATAGCGATTGGCCTCAATATACTTTTCTTTCTCTCCATATAGAAGCAATGCTGAACGCGTCGTAACCGGAGGCCACGCCCATCGGGGGGGAAACAATACGCACCGCTATCGCTCCTTTCACTTTGTGTTCAACAACTGTATTCTGCAAACAAACTTAATAAAAACGTAATACGACATCCCATTTCACAAATACAGGTCCCTGTCTTTAAAGCCACGACTCGTTTCTGTAGTGTGTAGTAGCTGTTTGTGTTTAAAATTGTTGAGTAATATTCAAAATCGAGACAAAACTATTACCTAGTGTATGCTAATGTTATTAGGCCCCGTGTCCACCTAGCGTTTGTTGCGGGCGTTAAACGCTGGCTGTTCGCTTAGGGTGACCAGATCCCAATTCACCAGATGTGGGACAAAGACTACCTTTGTGCAGGACAATGTGCCGGTTTTTCTAGCAAAATACACCACCGGTAATGCCAGAGACACGGCTTTCTACATTAGAAAACACTATCTATAGATCAGCGTGCAGATAGAGCATTAAGGCTACGGCTTCACATTAAAAGCATTTCACTGGCTTCACATTAGCATTTCACTGGAAAAACGTGAGTTGGCTTTTATTTTGAAGTAACAGGAAGGTAGCATCACTTTCACACTGTCTCCCCAGCAGCGCTCCAGTCACTAGCAACTAGCAATACTGCTGGCTCCACACACAGCCATTGGATACATGCCAGATTATAAAACAGGCATTTAAAAAGGGGGCGGGGGGCTCACTGTCAATAACTGCGGGACGTCTCAATTTGCGGGACGTGTGGAAAGTAATGGAAATGCGGTTTTATCATAGATAGTATATATTTATGCTCTGGGAGAGAGAACGCTGTGAGCAGGGCAGAAATAGAGCTGGTCATCTTGTCCCCTGCCACTGTCAGGCCTATGATCTACACTGGTTTCAATGTTTAGGCTTGGACTGTTCTCTATTTAAAATCGTTACATTTTAATGAGTAGTCTCATGAAACGGAGCATACTTTCCACCATCCTCTGCTTGGATGAGGAGTTATCGCGGCTCTTGCAACACACACACACACACGGAGCAAGTAGTAGGCTGCTGCTGTGTGTGTGCGCATGAAACGATCCGTAGGAGATAACTATACAGCGATTTAAGTGTCCGCCTAATCTGCTCCCACAAACGGGCTTTCCCTTCTCTGTTGTGGTCATTTTAAGTCACTCATTTCGTACAGTTTCGGGTCAAAAACATGGACATATAAAGGTAAACAGAGACCGAACAAAGCAGTTTCTCTTCCGTCTCAGTTGCCAGGGCGACTAGTCCCAACAATCTGCTATCTGATTGGCCCGTTGAAATAAATATCCGGTGACGTCCCCGTTTCTTTTAGCTGGAAATTCATTGTCAAATATTTTAGACATTAAAGTAATATTGCGTCAGTTTATATTAGCCTATAACACATTTTGCATATATTTTACACATTAAATGAATACCGTGCCAAGTACACGCATTGTCGTGTAGGCTAATGGCGGACATTTTCTGAAAGTTGAGCTTTTGTCAACTGGATACGCTGGAAGCAAAAAGGGCAAAACACTCGCCTTTTCTCCGGCCGCTTCTCATTGGGAATTAATTTAAAAACAGGCGCTTGCGGTCGGGAAAAGGCGGTAGATGGACACGGGCCCTTAAAACAGTTATAATAAAACCCAGCGACAGTGACAGCTTTCACTTTCTGTCTCAGTGATTGATGACAAACGTAACTTGTTTAGACCCGCGGCCAACGGTAGCCTACAGAGCCCGAAATCACTTCCCACGACAGACAAGAGTCGTGGCTTTAGAAGAGAGTAACTTTTATTTGTGAAACGGATGTTTAATCAAGTTTTTATTAAGTTTGTTTGCAGAATACAGGTCTCTTTCAATACAAAGTGAATGGAACAGTGTTCAATGTAGGCCTACAGGTTTTTAACCCCACAATGGGCTTGGCCTATTATTAGGCTATTTCATGCTCTGTCTCTATGGCGACTCCGGGCCCAAGTAGTGTCTAAATAAGTGATGTAAAAGTAAAAAATCCAGTCTTTGTTTTATTGCAACACTGGTTAGATGTGTAACTACTAGATCTTGCCAGTTAACAATAAATCATTTACTGCGATTTCATGAGGCCAGCCTGTCATAACCTATCTATCTATCTATCTATCTATCTATCTATCTATCTATCTATCTATCTATCTATCTATCTATCTATCTATCTATCTATCTATCTATCTATCTATCTATCTATCTATCTAACCCCTTCCTACCTATATCTGCCTGCCCATCTATCTATCTATCTATCTATCTATCTA
>CM049402.1:32435000-32442500 GCA_026929865.2 Hyperoplus lanceolatus
CCCTGCTATCTCAAAAATAACGTCAGCTCAAGTGACAGCATCAAACATTGCACTAAATGCTTTACTGGGACATGTGGATGGAAGAAATGCTCGTTTATAACAAATCATTGATTTACAACATTTTTGGGGATAATTCTTGGTTTACAAAATCAGCTTCAATGCACACTGGAAAAAGGAAAAAGTTAGAAAAACACACACACACAAGTTCGAAGCACACACACACACACACACACACACACACACACACACACACACACACACACACAAGTTCGAAGCACACACACACACACACACACACACACACACACACACACACAGTGAGTTGTGAGGGAAACTGCTTACATTGGAGCCAACTAATTATCTTATGTTGAGATAACTTTATATTTACTTCAAATTTTGGGTTCTACATGCCTTAAAAATGTCCGTTTCTCCAACTTTTTCACTTTTTTACAGTGCAGAAAGCTGCAAAAAAAAAATCAAAAAAAAAATCAAAGGTATTTTGTTTGATCAAGATAAAGAATGGCAATCGTTATTATTATGACGCCCTGATTAGCCTCTGTCTGTCTGTAGACCTCAGGACAACACACACACACACACACACACACACACACACACACACACACACACACACACACACACACAGCGACAGACAGACAGACAGACAGATAAACAAACAGACAGACAGACTGTTAACAATGTATCATTCAATGCCTCTCCTCTGCCTCCTGTTGTACATAGCTTTATATGTATGTGCTTGCAATCTGCTTTAGCACCTTACGAACAGCACTGGTGTGTGTGTGTGTGTGTGTGTGTGTGTGTGTGTGTGTGTGTGTGTGTGTGTGTGTGTGTGTGTGTGTGTGTGTGTGGGGGGGGGGGGGGGGGGGGGGGGGGGGGGGGGGGGGGGGGGGGGGGGGGGGTCGTGGTGTGTGTCTGTGTGTAAAATGCCTTGTTTAAGATGTGTGCCTTCTGATAGAAATAGAATGTCGCTGTATTCAAAATGCCTGTGCTTTAGTTTTGCTAGTTGCTCACGCTCAGGTAACTTTCAGGAATTTAATCTTGGAAAGAGACGGCAGACATTTTTGTTTTTGCACGTTGGAATGAAGAAGTGTGTGTGTGTGTGTGTGTGTGCGTGTGTGTGTGTTGTTGTGAACATCTTAACATGACTCACACTATAGGAGAAGTGAGTGCAAAGTTCCTTTTATCATACCCTGCCTTCCAATCCCCTTACTTCCCTACTATTCAGTACGCCAGAAACAAGATTTAGGATGTCCCAATACATGCACGTCAATTGTAGTACGCTGAAATTCCATACATGCCCCCACTAACGCCAATAGCATTTGGCAAGTATTCGTCTTTATTCTTGACATTTCTCCACGTAATGAAATAAAAATCACACAATAGGAGAAGTGAGGGCAAAGTTCACTCTGTGATAGTCTGAGCTACTGCACTGTAAAAAACGAAGAAGTTGGGGAAAGTAACTATTTCTGCACTAGATTCTTTTGAGTTATGAGGCGTAAACTAAAATTATTTTTTAAGTTTGGAGGAAAACTGTCTACATTTGAGCCAACTAGTTATCTTTAGTTGAGATAACTTATTAGTTCATATGTAGTGAAAATGTGTTTTTCATATGTAGAAAAGATACAATTTTGAGTTCTACATACTAAGAATTTAACGTGTGTGTGTGTGTGTGTGTGTGTGTGTGTGTGTGTGTGTGTGTGTGTGTGTGTGTGAGTGACAGTGTTAAAACTGTCTGAAAAAATAACCAAGTTGGCACATCTTTACTTTTTGGAATTCTTAGTATTTGTATAGAACTCTGAAGTTGCACAACGGTTGAATGGTACAGTTATCTCAACAGATCATTCGTTGGCTCAAACGTAGACAGTTTAACTTCAGACTTAAGACTTTTAATTCAAGCCTCAAAACTCAACAATCTTTACGTGTTCTGGAAATTTGAAGTATTCCTGGCATTTTAATTTTTTACAGTGTTGGCTATGACCTATGACACATATACATGTGTTAGCAGCTAGCAGGCTAAAGCACAGTCATTAGACCAAGCATGTCTTTTAGGATAAATACAATAGGACTTAAATTATGAATGGGCCTCGATTCTAAAAAAAACAAACACAAAAACCAAAGCACTAGAAAGATGTACACTGGATGCACAGATACTATCAACAAGAATGTAACGTGAGAGCAGATTATGAATGGGGTTTTGTTTTATCAAATGTGTTCCACCATGTGCCTTTACAAGCTTGCATGGCATCCTGAAAGATTGTGTGTGTGTGTGTGTGTGTGTGTGTGTGTGTGTGTGTGTGTGTGTGTGTGTGTGTGTGTGTGTGTGTGTGTGTGTGTGTGTGTGTGTGTGTGTGTGTGTGTGTGTGTGTGTGTGTGTGTGTGTGTGTGTGTGTGTGTGTGCGCGTGTGTGTGTGTGTGTACAAGCTTGCATCGCATCTTGGAAGATTGTGTTTGCATTTTGTTTTCTTTCTCCATATGCAATTTTTAAGGGGAGACATCGCAGGTGAAGAGGGTCATTTTTTGAACTTCTAGATATCACCGTGAAATGTTGCCAGTTGATTAATAAAAACATTAATGCAACTCTGTTCTTGTACTACAATCTTTAAAAAATGTTTTGAATACAATTTTAAATTGAAAAAAAAAAAATATATATTATAATGTCCGTTAAAGATGGTCGTATAGGAGAAATATACAGACGCAAACAGACAAGGTTTAGTCCAATAAACACCTGAATGTACATGTTGGACCTTTTGATTTATACTAGTATGAAAGAAGACATGTTATTAAAGCAAAACTGCAGTGTCTTTCCTTAAAGCAAATTCTGCTCATATTTCTTTCATACAACAACCTGCGTTTCTTTGCCCTTTTTAATGATTTTATTTTCAGCAGTGTCTTAACGGTATCCATGACGTTTTAATGAACAAATCAGATGCTGTTCGTCAAACTTTTAAGTGTTGTGGGTTGTTTTTTTTTTGCTTAACATACAAACAACATGATATGTATGAGGCCTTCTACACCAGCGCAAATATACAAACAACATGATATGTATGAGGCCTTCTACACCAGCGCAAATATACAAACAACATGATATGTATGAGGCCTTCTACACCAGCGCAAATATACAAACAACATGATATGTATGAGGCCTTCTACACCAGCGCAAATATATTGAAAATCTCAAATTAAATTAAATTAAATTAAATTAAATTATTATTTTCTCGTCCAACTTTTTGAAAATGACGAGGAAATACTAAAAGTGCACTTACTATGTATAGAATCAATTTCTGCTTTACTGTGCGTGTGTGTGTGTGTGTGTGTGTGTGTGTGTGTGTGTGTGTGTGTGTGTGTGTGTGTGTGTGTAAGTTGACGGCTATTTGCAAAAAAATAAGTGAAAGTTGAATTGTTATCATGTAAGTTGGATGAGATTTTTAATGTGATTCTAGCCACTGGTTAGCGACCAGTTTAAACGGGGGTGTGTCCCTTGTCTTATCATAACAGATAAAGTTTATGATCTAGGGTCAAAACAATAAAGAATCTAAAGAGAAAATTGAAAGGTAATTCTTCAGGCTACTCGCAGCAGCTTCTCACCGCATTGTGTCAATTGTTTGTTGACTGTACATTATGAATTACATGTGAATCGGACATGTACATTTGAATAAAGATTGTTTTTGTATTTATTCTGAGGTGTTATTGTCTGTGTTTTGGGTATAATGTATATATATTTTTTAGATGCTATTGGAGCAAATTTGATGGGTTTAAAATATTTTGCAAACTGAAATTTACCTAAAAAACAAAGTGCTAGAATATGAAATGTTGATATAAGGCAATTTTATGTATTACTATCATCATTTGGAAAATCAAGAGACTTTTTTTTTAGTTGTCTATAGAATAAAGCAAGAATGTTAATTGCAATCAAAATCACATTACTTGAACGTGATGTGATCAGTTAACCTCGGATTACCTCCCAGATGAACTGATTCAATTATTAAGCTATTAACTATCTACCAAAACATTGTATTCCTTTTATTGTATGATGATTTACATTTACATAATATGATGTTGATATCAAACACACAAACTAAAAAAATAAATTGGGGGGGGCCCCCTGGCAGTCGGGACCCTAAACAACCGCTCATTCCGCTTATGCCTCGGGCTGGCTCTGCTGACCAGTGACCACTATAAGCGGGTGGGTAACTTGGAGGCAGGCTGTCCTGCCCACCCAATAATACAATTAGAAGCAATGCATGGTAATGGTATATTCTTTAGTATTAATCAATTGTCTGAATTTTATTTGACATTTTCTTGGACAGCGAATGAACAGGTCCGTCCAATAGTGGATCTGGACTTCCACCTAAAAAAAGAAAAACATATTTTTTTTTTTTTGGTTGGGTGGGCACAGCCCAGATTTGGGTGGGCACGGCCCACCCTGGCCCCTGGCCCCTGGCCCCTGGCCCCTGGCTACCGCCGGCCCTGAATGCAGGTCTTATAAAGGAAATAAATCATGTTGACAGTTTATCGGTCTCCCTCCCTAGAGATCAGAGTCCAGTTGTTTTATGGCTCGAGAGCAAAACTGACTTCTATAACTTCTGCTGTTGCAAAACGTGTTTCCTCTCCTATGTGTGTGTGTGTGTGTGTGTGTGTGTGTGTGTGTGTGTGTTGTCTTCTATATATGTGTGTCAGTGTGTGTGTTCTCTCCTCTCTCTTATGTGTGTGTGAGAGTGTGTGTGTGTGCGTGTTGTCCTCTATATATGTGTGTCAGTGTGTGTGTGTTCTCTCCTCCCTCTTATGTGTGTGTGTGTGTGTGTGTATGCTTGTGGTTAATCTTTCTGTCCCTGTGTTTCCTTCACACCAACTGCTGTTTCACTTTCAGTTGCAGTTCTCTGTTCTACTTCCTGTTTGTGTCCCAAAGGCCTCAGCCTGTTGCCTCGACAACGCCTAACCGCATGCCATTACTCACAGTAAACGGCCTGTGTGTGTGTGTGTGTGTGTGTGTGTGTGTGTGTACTGAGACACACGGCCTGTGTCTCAGTAAAGTGTGTCCATCTATCTTTTGCTCTCGTTTATACAGGCTGTTCTGGTGTTAGTACACAGCCTAGGTTCTGTAAATGTTGGTAGCTACGTTTGTTTACGTACCCATTTACAGAGCCTAGGCTGTGTATTAACATCAGATTTATTTTCAACACACACACACACACACACACACACACACACACACGCACACACACACACACACACACACACACACACACACACACACACACACACACACACACACACACACACACACACACACACACACACACACACACACAGTAGCCATGGAAAGGTAGCGGATTGTGAAGAGATATTCACTGATTTTGACTAAAATGTATTTTGATAACAAGCGTTCTCCAGAATGACTGACTCCACCTTTTAACAGCAAGACTAGTCTGAAACCGGCCTGACTTTGCTGTATAATCACCCCAACATAACTTATTAAAATATCATAAGAAACAAAAGAAAAAGTCTATTTTAAACTATTCAGATCCCACGTGGACATAACTTTTCCATGATAAGACAGATGAGTAGCAGGAAATTCAAGAAAAGAAAGAACATTTAATAGATTGAGGGACCTGCATTTAGATAGTCCTACTCCAACATAGATTCAACACCTTACTTATGTAGATACGCATTGGTGTAGCCTATGCATAGTGAACTCAAGTTTTTGAACAGGTGATACACTACTGCCATCTAGTGATCAAATGTAAAACTGCAACTTTATATCTACAGCCTCCTACATATATATATTATATATTATATTATACTATCTATGCTCTTACACCAAACATCAATGGTTCCGTTCCGAATCTCATACTCTTTCTTTTTTCTATTCTACATACTACATCCGACGATAAAAAGAATCTAGTTAGGATGCAGTAGGCATACTATTGGGACATACTTTACTCTCTTATTTCATCATAACATTGCGCCTTGATCTTGCCTCTTGCTTTTATATCCGTCGCATCCCCGTTTGTTTTCATATGGGAGGCTTCGTCGATGTTACGTCACTTCACGTGCGCACTGGATTGTGGGTCAGAATCACCCAAATAGGATGCACTTTTCCGTTTTCAACACTAACAATCTTGGCCGCATGAAGTAGGACATCCGGGTACTTCTAACCATCCTAAATCTGGCCACAAGAATCGGGACATCCTAAATCTTTTTTCTACATACTATATAGTAGAAAGTATGCGATTCGGAACGCAACCAATGTGTTGCTCCTGGCACCTCCTGATTGGCAGGCTTCCAGGAGATGATTGCTAATTACAAACACCCACGCTGGCTGCTCTCCTCAGCTATATAAGCTGTAGGAAGCAACCATTTAAGTCTCCCTTCCTTGATGTATGCTTTGCTTTGGTTAGTTAGTTAGTTAGTTAGTTAGTTAGTTAGTTTTGCTTTGGTTAGGTTAGTTAGTTAGTTAGTTAGTTAGTTAGTTAGTAACTAACTAACTAACTAATAGTTAGTTAGTTAGTTAGTTAGTTTTGCTTTGCACATACATTACACTCTTCACTCACACAGACACAGACACAGACACTCACACAGACACAGACACAGACACAGACACAGACACAGCACCCATTACTGATTACTGACATTCACACACCACTTAGCATCTTACTAAAACCACTTGTGTGGTTTCCTCATTGTCATTCCCTTGAGCCGGGCTGTGACACTTCTAGTTATGAAGAAAAACAACGAGTGAGAGAAACGTGTCTTGAACACTGAAGGAATCTGTTCTAATAAACTCAACGTGTGTCTTAAAGAACAAAGGAGTGTCTGTGTGTGTGTGTGTGTGTGTGTGTGTGTGTGTGTGTGTGTGTGTGTGTGTGTTTGAATACATTTTTTGGAACTAAACCTGGTATCAAGCCTTGTGTATAATAACCCTGTCTCTAGTAAAACAGACACAGTGTCACTGCCCACATGTCTCTGCAAATAAAAATAAAAACTAAATCACTGCAGTGTTGTGTGTGAACAACAGATGGCACTATAGCTCCATTTATAACACCAGTCCATCCTCTCTCTCTCTCTCTCTCTCTCTCTCTCTCTCTCTCTCTCTCTCTCTCCCTCTCTCTCTCTCTCTCTCTCTCTCCCCCTCTCTCCCTCTCTCTCTGTCTGTCTGTCGGTCTCTCTCTCCCTCTCTCCCTCTCTATCTCTTACTCTTTCTTTCTCTCTCTCTCTCTCTCTCTCTCTCTCTCTCTCTCTCACACACACACACACACACACACACACACACACACACACACACACACACACACACACACACACACACACACACACACACACACACACACACTTCTATAGCAACCTGATTTCACTAGAGTTATTATGCTGCGAAGCCTTTACAGTGACATGAGAGGGAACAGTGAATTATCTGATGCTGGTATAACATTGATTTTTTCCACATGAAATAGCAAGAGTTTGACCCATGATGTCTGTCTGTCTGTC
>CM049402.1:32450000-32455000 GCA_026929865.2 Hyperoplus lanceolatus
GAAAGAGCTTCCCGAAAATCTACATAGTTTTTTGTGATGTGATTCGTGTCAGGTTGCTCTATAGCAGTGTAAAACAAGAAATTAAGACCAGAAAAGTAGCATAATAGGTCCTCTTTAACGGACATTTTCAAGCTGCTTCGGTGATGGCTGCCAGTATGTTTTGGAGAATAAACCACAAATACAGGGACAGCACATGCATTTAGATTAGTATTCTGTAATTTGTCAGCCCCATGAGGAATTCTGAGTAATTACAACAGCACTGTCGGTGCATCTACATGAGGTAAAGCCTTCAGTGATGGCTCATGGATTTTATACCTTCTGCTGTACGTCCAGGTTTTTGTTTATGTCAAAGACAGCAAATACACATAGATGAAAACAGCTTGGAGTGCGTCGGTGTTACAATTACGCTCTCTCCTCAAATGTCATTCATTGTTTTTGCAGTCTACCGAAAATAATTCTAAACTCTATTTGGTCTGGACCAAAGCAGGTGAACTAGCGGACTTTCCCAGTGTGAATACACCCTTAAATCTGAACATGAGAATTGGGACAAACTAAGGTTGCGTTCCGAATCGCATACTTTCTACTATATAGTATGGTAGAAAAAAGATTTAGGATGTCCCGATTCTTGTGGCCAGATTTAGGATGGTTAGAAGTACCCGGATGTCCTACTTCATGCGGCCAAGATTGTTAGTGTTGAAAACTGCATCCTATTTGGGCGATTCTGACCCACAATCCAGTGCGCACGTGAAGTGACGTCACATCGACGAAGCCTCCATATGAAAACAAACGGGGATGAGACGGATATAAAAGCAAGAGGCAAGATCAAGGCGCAATGTTATGATGAAATAAAAGAGTAAAAGTATGTCCCAATAGTATGCCTACTGCATCCTAACTAGATTATTTTTATCGTCGGATGTAGTATGTAGAATAGAAAAAAGAAAGAGTATGAGATTCGGAACGCAACCTACATCTTTTTTCTACTAGACTAACAAGCAGAACGTATGGGTAATGGAACGCAGGGCACCATGGTAAACATGGAGTTAGTGTGACACTGGAGCACACACACACAGACAGGACACTACAGCGCTTCACACACACACACACACACACACACACACACACACACACACACACACACACACACACACACACACACACACACACACACAGGAGCCTATATCAATATATATATCGTGTCTTATCAAGGTTGACACTCATCAATTCACAACAACATTTAAGTTGATGAAAGTGTAGTGATGCTAAGTGCCCAGCAGAGGGAGACATATATCTGTGTGTGTGTGTGTGTGTGTGTGTGTGTGTGTGTGTGTGTGTGTGTGTGTGTGTGTGTGTGTGTGTGTTTCAGTGAGGGATGCTGGGAGGAGGAAGCCGACAGCAGAGGCTGCAGAGAGATGCTAATAGCACCGAGACACACACACACACACACACACACACACACACACACACACACACACACACACACACACACACACACACACACACACTGTCTGTATGTCTGCCTGTTTTCTTCGTACGTATTTTTATTGGAAAACAACAACATCAAAAAATACCACAATTGCAGCCTTAAAAGTACCCTTGAGCAAGACACTTTACCCCAAACTGCTCCAGGGGCGCTGTACTATGGCTGACCCTGCGCTCTCTCTGACCCCCTCTGGAGTGTGTCTGTCTGTACTATGGCTGACCCTGCGCTCTGACCCCCTCTGGAGTGTGTCTGTCTGTACTATGGCTGACCCTGCACTCTGACCCCCTCTGGAGTGTGTCTGTCTGTCTGTCTGTCTGTCTGTCTGTCTGTCTGTCTGTCTGTACTATGGCTGACCCTGCACTCTGACCCCCTCTGGAGTGTGTCTGTCTGTCTGTCTGTCTGTCTGTCTGTCTGTACTATGGCTGACCCTGCGCTCTGACCCCCTCTGGAGTGTGTCTGTCTGTACTATGGCTGACCCTGCACTCTGACCCCCTCTGGAGTGTGTCTGTCTGTCTGTCTGTCTGTCTGTCTGTACTATGGCTGACCCTGCGCTCTGACCCCCTCTGGAGTGTGTCTGTCTGTACTATGGCTGACCCTGTGCTTTGACCCCCTCTGGAGTGTGTCTGTCTGTACTATGTCTGACCCTGCGCTCTGACCCCCTCTGGAGTGTGTCTGTCTGTACTATGGCTGACCCTGCTCTCTCTGACCCCCTCTGGAGTGTGTCTGTCTGTACTATGGCTGACCCTGTGCTCTGACCCCCTCTGGAGTGTGTCTGTCTGTACTATGGCTGACCCTGCGCTCTCTCTGACCCCCTCTGGAGTGTGTCTGTCTGTACTATGGCTGACCCTGCGCTCTGACCCCCTCTGGAGTGTGTCTGTCTGTACTATGGCTGACCCTGCCTCTCCTGACCCCTCTGGGTGTGTCTGTCTGTACTATGGCTGACCCTGCACTCTGACCCCCTCTGGAGTGTGTCTGTCTGTACTATGGCTGACCCTGCGCTCTGACCCCCTCTGGAGTGTGTCTGTCTGTACTATGGCTGACCCTGCCACTCTGACCCGCCCTGGAGTGTGGGAACTTGAGAGGGGAGATGAGGAAAGACTAATTTCAATGTGCCCATCGACTAATAAAGGAACTTAAGTCTTAACGTAATAATAGAACATCTTGTGTATCTTCTCAGATCCAGCTTAAAGGAGTTCAGAGCCCGTTACCGTGGAGACCAGCGGTTCACGGGCCTGACCAGGAAGCAGGAACAGGAAGTAGAGTTCCAGCATTACATCACTTCCTTAAAGGGACCAGAGATGAGAGGAAGGCTGTGTTCGGAAAGCCATACTAACATCCTACATACTACATACTACATACTCAACATCTATATACTACATACTGTCTACTCAAAGATCGATTGTGTATGCGAGGTGCGTCGAAACATTCACACTGTAATATACTCAAGCAATAAAGGATTTCTTTTTCTTCTTATAAGATTCCGGCCGTTTAGACGCTGTTTAGCGCATTGCCGCCCTCCACAGGTTAGATATAGAACTAGATTTTCACATACAGTCCTGTGTTGTGCAGGAAATGCAGAATTGTCAATAAAGAATAAAAAAAAAAACTTCCTGATGCGATGCATTGTGGGGCAGTTGAGTAGGAAAAGTATACAATCGATCCATACCCAAAATCTTCCCGGAAGTTAGTACTCAACCGGGAATTTCTCACATACCCAAACTCGCATACCCGACCGTCACATACTAAAATTGAAGTCAAAATGAGTATGAGTAGGGCGTTAGTATGGCTTTCCCAACACATCCGACCAGCATGGATCCAGGGGCCAGACATGGGACCTTTAAAGACATTGGTTCCTGCCTTCTGGCGACTCTAAAATAATGAAAATGTGAAAATGAAAATAAACCCCCCGACCCCCTCACACCTTGGGCTTCTCAATCTACCTGTTTATGTCAGTCTCAAGTCAAGGAAGGCAAATACGTATTATGAATCATCTTTGGATTGGTTATAATGGATATCACATGCCACTTGTTCAGGTTTGCTTGGCGATGGCCACCCCCCCCCCACTCTAGGACTGTCCCCCCCCCCCCTCCCTCCCCTCCCCACACTCTAGATCTTTGCGGGGTACGTCCAGGTTTTTTCTTAGCAGTAGAATCAACAACTGAAACATTTCTTGGGATTTTTCTGAGCTCCTGCACCAGTGTCGGGGGGGAGGGGGGGGGAGGGGAGGGAGGGGCGACACCAGTTTGTAAACGCTGCCCTACTGAGAAATACAGAGAGGGTTTTGTGGAGCTGTTAGGCTTAAGCAAATTAGTTTCAACTAGTTTGGCGATGGCTTGAAAGCAACCGACATGTGTTTTTATATATGAAAACGTTACGCACTAGAGCTTTAAATTAAGTCCTCCTATTTTAATGTGCAGGCAACATAACGTGGCTGAGATCGAAGAGATGAATTTCATCATCTGAGAGGGTCCTTTGAAGCCAATGTGCCAGTAAAGTATCTCACCATCAAATACCGTGTTATCCATATGAAGAGATAAGAGTTGATTAATGTGAGGGCACGCGGGGCAAAGCATACTGGGAGGAGAGGGAGTGTGTGTGTGTGTGTGTGTGTGTGTGTGTGTGTGTGTGTGTGTGTGTGTGTGTGTGTGTATGTGTGTGAGTTTGTGTGTGTTTCTGATTTAGGTGACTTTTGAGGACACACACAGCCTGTGCAATTGAAGACAGAAGCTGCGACCCCAAAAGTTACGTAAGTTAAAAATGTGTGTGTGTGTGTGTGTGTTTGTGAATGTGTGTGTGTGAATGTGTGTGTGTATGTGTGTGTGTGTGTGTGTTTGTGTATGTGTGTGTATGTATGTGTGTGTGTGTGTGTGTGTGTGTGTGTGTGTGTGTTTAAATTCATGTGGTGTGCCCAATGTTTCCGGGGTGACAACATCAGCGATTGCCTCCATTACTCACAGATTTCAGTAGATGGTTTCGGGGAAGTAAACACACACACACACACACACACACACACACACACACACACACACACACACACACACACACACACACACACACACACACACACACACACACACACACACACACACACACAGAGCTGTTTACTCATACCTCCTGATCCGTGGCTGTTGGGGCGCTGGGACTGTTTTAGGAAACTCTACCTGTCTGAATAAATCCTGCACCAGCGACTAGAGAATGCACTCTTAGGGCAAAATCTTTAATGAGTGTGTGTGTGTGTGTGTGTGTGTGTGTGTGTGTGTGTGTGAGTGAGTCAGCGGTATGACTCACCTCTTTGCTTTACTCTGCGGGCTTTTCCAAACCTACCTTCCAAGATTTCACTTTAAAAAAAAAAAGTTTAAGCAACTTCTGCTTCATGTTAAGTCCCATAAGAACTGAGTTACAAATAACAAATAAGCTGTTGGGATGAATCGTTCATTCTAAATGAATAGGTATGTGGGTGATAGTGAAATATTAGGACACTATTGCAGGTTAAAGCTGGGGTGGAGGATTTGGAGAGAAA
>CM049402.1:32467500-32470000 GCA_026929865.2 Hyperoplus lanceolatus
ACATCTACTCTACTCTACATCTACTTTACCCTGCTCTATAACCCTTAAAATATGACTTAGGCAATTATGCTACGAGGCTAACGAAAAGTAGATGTAGAACAGAGTAGATGTAGAATAGAGTAGAGTAGATGTAGAGTAAAAGTAGAGTAGAGTAAATATGATTTAGGCAACTATGCTATGAGGCTAACGATGTACTAGTTTGATAATGCAGTATTTGAAAGACTATAAGAAGCAGTGAAACATTTAACTCACTCTGATGAAGCTGAAAGAATTGATCATAAATATTTTTTGTTTTCATGCTCTTAAAATGACTGAGTTGCTATTAGAGGAGTGGAGAGAGGGAGAGAGAGAGATGGAGAGAGGGAGAGGGAGAGAGAGAGAGAGATGGAGAGAGAGAGAGAGAGAGGAGAGAGAGAGATGGAGAGAGGGAGAGAGGAGAGAGAGAGAGAGGGAGAGAGAGAGATGGAGAGAGGGAGAGGGAGAGAGAGAGAGAGATGGAGAGAGGGAGAGAGAGAGGGGGGAGAGAGGAGAGAGAGAGAGATGGAGAGAGGGAGAGAGAGAGGGAGGGAAAGAGGGAGAGAGAGGGAGGGAGAGAGAGAGAGAGATGGAGAGATAGAGAGAATTGGAGAGAGAGAGAAAGAGGGAGAGAGAGAGAGACAGAGATAGTAACTTGTGTAAGCCTTCTGTGATGGTGCATGGATTTTATACCTTCTGCTGTACATCCAGGTTTTTTCTTCTTCGCAGTAGAATCAACAACTGAAAGATTTCTTCTTCTGATTTTAATGAAAATCCAAAATATTTCCTTCACAGCGGTTCACTCTCATTAAACCAAATATATCCTGGCTACAATCCTATCCAATCCCACATATATATATATATATATATATATATATATATATATATATATATATATATATATATATATATATATATATATATATATATATTTCCGCTTAAAGGTGCAGTGTGTAATATGACATCATCAAGAATGTTCTACAAAGTTCTAGAATCTGGCTTTGCTTCCGGACAGGGGGCGGGGGCAGCTCAAAGATTGTATATTTACGAGGGGAGCTGCAGCTCTTTTAAAAAAAATAGGCCATTGTGAGATTAGCTGAACATCAGCATAGTACAATAAATTATCTGAAAGTTTTTTTCAGCAAACAATTAAAGAAAAACGTATTAGGGACCACTAAGACCATATAATATGGTTTATAATAGAACCGAAAAGTGTATAATATGGGAGCTTTAAGCGATGAGCACTGAGCCTTTCTATGTAGCAGAAACAACGGAGCACGATGCCATTTGTTCAAGCTGACTAAACGCGAGCTGCAAATGGAACTCAGAACAAAAACATTCCCCTTACATTTCCACTAGACTTAACCTGTAGTCACGGACACACACGGACACACACACACACACACACACACACACACACACACACACACACACACACACACACACACACACACACACACACACACACACACACACACACACACACACACACTCTCTCTCTCAAAGTGTGAAAAGCACATTCAAGGTAAATTACTCGTAGACAGAAACATAGTCTGGGCTTTGCTCCATTACTTTGGGCTCAGATCTGGTATTCATGACTTTACATGACGTTTAGCAGACGCTTTTATCCAAAGCGACTTACAACCGGAGCACACATTCATTCACCGATAGCAGCAGCAGCTACCACGCAGGGTGCAAGCTAGCTATCAGGAGACATTTAGGGGTTCAGTGTCTCTTTGCCCAGGGACACTTGGACATGTGGCGGGGAGACGGGGGATCGAACCACCGACCCTGTAAGCCAGTGGACGACCGCCCTACACACTTTGCCACAGCCGCAAGGTTTAGTCAAATAAACACCTGAATGTACATGTTGGACCTTTTATTTATACTAGTATGAAAGGAAAACTTGTCATGGAAGAAAAATAGACGAAAAAATCGCAAAATTCACCAGTGCTTTTGCCCGCACAGTGTCTAGCCTTAAAGGGGCAGTGTGTAATATGACATCATCAAGAAAGTTCTAGAATGAAACTCGCCCTGGGTAACCCCACCCCTTTTGAATAATAACAGAAGCTACAGTGGCCTTCAAGGACAAGAACAATTCTAAATTCTAAACAATGCACCTGATGACATTCCAAAAACATGGATGCCTCCATAGGACTTGCCTGCTCAATGTACAAAATGTAACATTAATATTTGTAATTCTCCACTCAGGAGGATAATTCAGATTATTGGCAGAGGTGATTTTACACCAATGAGGACATATTTATGAATGAGGATATTGATTTTAGCAAATAAATTACTTAACATGTTACACAGTGCCCCTTTAAGACAAAGTAAAGACTAAAGAAACAGGCAAGTGTGCAGTGTAAACAGACTAGATTCCAATGGCAATTAACACAGTCTTTTCTAGCTGCCATTTTTAATTACCGGTGTGATGTCGTTTCTTTGTTGTTCGGTGAAGACGGACCAAAACAAATTCATTCTT
>CM049402.1:32475000-32482500 GCA_026929865.2 Hyperoplus lanceolatus
CACTTAACAACTTGATCAGTGTGTGTGTGTGTGAGATATAGAGAGAGAGAGTGTGTGTGTGTGTGTTTGTTTGTGAGTGACAGTGTGTGTGTGTGTGTGTGTGTGTGTGTCTGTATGTCTGTGTTTGTGAGTGACAGTGTGTGTGTGTGTGTGTGTGCGTGTGTGTGTATGAGAGAGAGTGTGTGAGTGTGAGTCTGAGTGTGTGTGTGTGTGAGACGCAGGCAGAATAGCTCATATGCTAAGTAGCTGATGACTAGCTATCTAGCAATCACTGTATTTCCCCATAGGCACTGATTATGATGAGTTAATTGCAGTTTTCTCTTAAAGGTGCAGTACGCAACTTTGTGTGTGTCAGAAAAGTGAACATCTTTTTATGATTTTTTTTGGCATTTTTATGCTTTATTGATAGTGTAAAGACAGAGTTGAAATGGGGCAGAGAGGGGAGAGACATGCAGAGAACGACCGCGGGCTGGAATCGAACCTGGGTCCGCTGCTGGCCGAGGCCCATGGGGGGGGGGGGCGGGCCCTACTAACTGAGCTAAGGGCGCCCCCTAAAGTGAACATCTTTAAAGGTATATTACACAACCCTTAATGTTGACAGGATGCATTTCCAGAAATACATTTGTACAGGCACACCTTTCCCGCTGTTTAGATCTACAGCTGGTGTGTGTGTGTGTGTGTGTGTGTGTGTGTGTGTGTGTGTGTGTGTGTGTGTGTGTGCTGTCTGTGCAGAATAAAAGCAAGGAATAACATTTTGCAGAGTAGATTAATTCATAAATGATTATGTCTAGACATCATGCATTCTCTGTTGTGGGTTATGCTGATCGTATGTTGGAATGTTCAGGATCCTTTTGTAAACGTCTTTTTATTCTTGTCACCATTATTGGGACAGTCATGATGATCAGCTGTTTGATAGTGTGATGTGAAACCAACATTTCTAATAAACTGGCTGTAAAAAGTTGAGTGAGTGAGTGAGTGAGTGAGGGAGTGAGTGAGTGAGTGAGTGAGTGAGTGAGGGAGTGAGTGAGGGAGTGAGTGAGTGACTGAGTGAGTGAGTGAGTGACTGAGTGAGTGAGTGAGTGACTGACTGAGTGTTTAATATACAAATGAGATCATAATGAACGCAACACAGAAGTATGTATTATATTACAAAACAGCGTGTTTATTTTGATCCTAAAAATCTAAGGATTTATTCATTTGTCGTTAATACAAAAAACCTATTCTGATTATCACAGAGTGGCTTATTCCCCGCACCAGCTATAAGAAAACAAAACAGATCGCAACTTTTTCGTCTGACCTCAAAAGTGGCGTAAGAAAATAAAGAACAAACTTCTTGGAATGTTCTTGTAAAAGGTCACAGACACTGATTCGACATTCACACAACATATGGAAATCTATTCTGTTCTATTCTGTTCTGTTCCAAATAAGTAAGGGATAAAGTATAGCGAACGGGTCACTTGCTAGAAATAAAGACCGACAAGCTGAACAGGAGCCCGACGCGCAGCGGAGGGCTCTTGTTCAGCTTGAAGGTCTTTATTTCTAGCAAGTGACCCGTTCGTATACTTTATCCCGCTTATTACATGGCTACTACAAAAAATAAAGCAATACATTTTAGCAACACGTTGTTTTTATGGTTTTAACAGCCAAAAACAGTCCGCTACACGGTCGGAACTCACTCAGTAGCAACGGTAACTATGTCAAGCTGCGGCCAACCTAGAAGAGTTTAACAAAAACAACTCGTTTCCCTAGCAACCCTGAGACCTTGTCTAACAACTGGAATAGTCATTGCAAACCCACTAGGTTCTTATGTAACTAAAACGTAGTTTAATACGCCAGTAAATAGGAACGACCAAGGATACGACCTAGTAACGGGGGAATAGTCTGCTCGCCCCGCTAGACTGTCTGCTTCAGCTGACTGAAGGCTCCGCTCAGCTGTTAGCTAGAGCTACTGTTTTGCTAACACAACTCAAGACTCGCACACTCTACAAATTAATAATTGTAAGCGGCCAATATGTTTAACAAGAGCTCCATCTAGCTAACAAGCATCATCCCCCAACATAAATAACACAATTCACGAAGAAAATGACTGCGGAACAGTTAGCCTACATTGCGGGCTGCAGCCTGAAGTTACTGTCTAACTGTCAATATGCGGCCAAAGTAGCCTACTCACGTCGTGTTGACTGGAGTCCTGTCGGACATTAACCATGACTCCTGTGTTCCCTGCTCTCCTGATACATGCAAAGTCATGTTGAAAAAGTATTCCATTGTTTTCTGAACGAGTAGTAGCCCTGTTTGTGGACGTCTATCCATCAAAACTGTGACGTAGGTCCTTAGCAACGGCCCTTGACAGCGGTCTGCTAGCTGGAAATAACAGACCTGTAGAATGCTGTGATTTACATAGGATTCTCAAAGTGCCATGTAATAACCTGATTTATTCCGCGGCCTCTGTGACCTGTGCTTCTATAAAAGCACAGAAGTGGAAACAAAATGTCGCCGTCAATGTGAACCTTGCATCAGTTTCCCACATTATAAAAATATAAAATATATAACTTCTGTAGAAAACCCTAGGGCTGACAATGGGCCTCATTCAGAAACCACTATAACAGATATTTTTAAGAGCAGCTTGTGTGCTTGATATAGGGCACACTCACACTAAGTATCTGAACCGTGCCTAAGCCTGATTGATGACTTAAAGTCTACTTTGTTTAACCAATGTGAACGCTCCGTACCACGTTTAAGTACTGTGTACAGGTGAAACTCGAAAAATTAGAATAGCGTGCAAAAGTTCATTTATTTCAGTAATTCAACTTAAAAGGTGAAAATAATATATTATATAGACCCATTACATGCAAAGTGAGATATCTCAAGCCTTTATTTGTTATACTTGTGATTATTATGTCTTACAGCTTATGAAAACCCCAAATTCAAAATCTCAGAATATTTGAATATCACATGAAATCAATAAAGAAGGGATTTTAAAAACAGAAATGTCGGCCCTATATAAAGTACAATCATACATGTGTACTCAGTACTTGGTTTGGGCCCCTTTTTGAATGAATTCTTGCCTCAATTCCAATTCATTTTCCATGATATTCTAATAATATGAGTTTCACCTGTCCTTCCTTGGCCTTGGCCTGGTTGGAAGAGGGTTACTTGGGCACGGTACAGATGCTGGATCAACCAGGCCAAGTGTGAGTGCGCCCTTAGGAGAACCTGTTGTCATTTAATCAATTTTCTCTTCTTTTTTTTTTTCTTGTTCTTTTTCATAACATATTTTTGTTACGTTAGCGACCAGTTATTACAATTTGGGTTTTATCTATAATATTCATTGGACTAAATTTTGTCTCGTTGTTACATTTTTGACTACGGACCTAATTCCAGAACCACTATAAACAGAATCTCGTGCTTGATTTAGGAGGACCTTTGTCGTCATATAATCAATTTCCTCTTTTTTAGAACCACACGTGTGTCCCAGGGCTGTTTCCTGTTCGAGTTATTATGCACCAATCGTTTGCCTGTGGCCGTAGGACCAGGAAATCCTTTTTGTTGGTTACTATCAGTCTCTGTCCTCATGAGTTCCAACCTCGCGTGGTTCAATCTAGAATGGAACTCTGTGCGCAGTTCCAGATTCTTCTCAGGCGGCAGATGCCTCAGTCCTGTGGCTATCAAACGACCAAATAGTTCATCTTCGTCTTCGTCCTCTTCGAATGCCTGACGCGCGTGTGTGGGGTTTGACTGCTGTCTCTTGCCGTAGTTCACAGGACTCGTGTTTGGGCTTTGTGGTGATGGGGAGGAGAGAGGCAGCTGTCCCGAGGAGCAAGGGGACATAGATGGGTTGCTGTCTTGGGATGAGGTGCACCTTAAAAGACAACAAACAAACAAAAAAAATTGGCACAAGCAAGTTTTTTTTCACCATACTGTCAGAATATCAAGGTCACCGTACAGTCAAAGAAAAAAGTACAAAAATAATTTAAATGTTATCTGTTTGTATTTGCATTGTCTAAACTCATGCTGCAGCATTCACACTAATAAAAGGTACTTTAAAAAACTAATCAACTATGACACTTCCAAAATGGCGGCGACTAGGCCTTGGTCCAAGGTATGGAGAAATATGGACATATATGAGACCCTTAATAAAAATAATTATAAAAATGTTGTTCAGCTATTATGCACTAAATTAAATGTACTTATGGATATTATAATTATTTTCAACAAAATCTGCTAGGAAATAAAACCAAAATTCTACACACTGCAGGTTTAATGGTTTGTACCTTGTAGGGATGTTAGAGTCATAGACCAGAGGCAGATCAGCAGTAGGACCGGCAGCTACACTCTCCGACTGCAGCACAGAGCTCTCCATCCCCGCCTCACTCTGACACACACACACACACACAGAAAACAGTCTTAGTTAAAGCTGGGGTATATGATTTCTGAGCTGTACACTTTGACCAATCAGAGCGAGGCTCTGATTCTCTGTTCTTATTGGCTGTAGGGACTGTCCATTCACTTTGGCACAACTTTGTTGGTGTAGAGCGTGTCAGGGAGGGACCATAGGGGAGGGACCAAAGAGAACAAGTGGAGCGCTTGAGGTATTTGGATTCAAATCTCTATTCCAACTGCCATTTTCTCCCCAAATTCTCCACCCCAGCTTTAGCAGTGAACTACATAGTGATTAATTAGTTTTAAGGTTCACTCTGACACACACAGAGAGAGGCAGTGTCATTGTCCCCCCCATTAAAAGTAGGCTAACGGAAACGTGCCCAAAACAGCCCGTCCTAAGCATAATAGGCAAGATTTTGAATGGACATAAACAATAATGTTGTAAAACATACAAACAGAACCAGTGTTGGTGAGCAGTGGACTATATGGAATTCAACTACATTAATACTGGCAAACACGTTCAGATCTCAGGGCTATTCACAATCCTTTTCTTTATATAATTATTTTTATTTGATTTGATTAGATTGTTTTAACAACAAGCAAACAACGAAAACGACAAGAGACAAGAAAAAAAAGAAGTGTATTTGTTGTTCATTGTTTGAAGACACCAGTGAAAAGATGTGCTTATTGTGTAAAGTTTTATTTTTTCTGGTTTATCTATGGTAATCACAGTGGCATTCTTTCTGGCACATAAACTTTTTTGTAGCCTCCCTGTTCACATCGCAAGGAGGTAGGTAGCCTACGTCATCAATTTCTTTGTTTTTACAAACTAGTTTAAACTACTTTTTGTAAATAGCTTAAACTTTTTTAAAGTAGATTTCGACCAATTGCAGCTTTGCTCTTGCTCAACTTCTAACGGTATATGGTAATTTGTACCTAGTAGCTTCCCGTAGCTTCCCCAACACTTGTTAGAAAGTACTTTAACCCCAAAAAATAACATAGCATTGGCGAAGATGATGAGATGAGATTAGGCATTAAAATCTAGAGAGTAATTTACTATTTTAAGCGATTTGAACAGCATGCACTCGCCAGGTGATCCCAAACAAAAGACTGAAGCTTCATTGCTGCTATCAGCTAGCCTAGACATGCTAACGCTCGTTTTTTAACCACATATTGTGTCAAATTGAGATTTTTACACAGTTTTACGATAGGATGATTTCCGTTACCTCTTCCGGGCAGTTTGAATCATTCCCCCGGTGTTTTATGCACTCCGAAAGCCAGTCTAGTTTAGCCAGAATCGGAATAACATTGCTACGGCTACCGCCACTGCCTTTCGTTTTCCTCTTTGCCTTCACGTATCCATCCCGTAAATCCTTCCATTTCTGCCGGCAGACTTGCTCGTCCGTCCCCAGAGTTTCAGCGATCTCTTTCCATGAGTCTGTGAGCTTATAGAAGTGTTTAAACTCGTGAACAGAGGAGTTGTAGAGATGCGGATAACAGCGAACCTCATCGCTCCATCGCAAAGCCTCTGGTCAAAGGAGGCAGCCATTGTTGTTATTGTTTATGTTCTCCTTCTTCTTCGTGGGATTTTTTCTTGGTAGTGTTCTCGGGTAAACGCCACCAACTGGACGGGAGGGTTACCACCAGATCACGCAATACAAACAGTCACAACAGAAGTTCTTCAATTATTATAATACAATATATAATACAAACAGATCTCCTGAAAGCAACAAGGCAAGGCAAGTTTATTTCTATAGCACAATTCAGACACAAGGCCATTTCAAAGTGCTTTACAGGGGCATGAAATACATCTAGATTAAAATACATCAAGTAAAGAATACACATTAGAAAAGTGGATAAAAATAAATAAATAATTTAAATAAAACATTTATATTAAATTAAATTACAGGTTAAATAGGAACCAAGTAAAGAAGCCAAACATACGACCATTACACTTATTCAGCAATTACAAAAAGCCTTTGTATGTATGTTATTCACATGCAATAATACAGTCAATCATATCCATTTCTTATTAATTAATTATCAATGTTTTATTGCATCCACTTCATCAACAATGCTACATTCTTAGGTCTAAAATCACTCGTATTTTTTTTAATATGAATAATTTAACTTCCTGTATCATATTCACTGTACGAATGGAGAAATACTAAGCTGTCTTTATTTGGATTGTAATTTTTTTAACCTTTTATTATCACTTAAAAGTCGGCAAATCTAGTCAAAATAACGAGAAATAACTGAACCTTTACTTAAAGGTGCAGTGTGTAATATGACATCATCAAGAAAGTTCTACAAAGTTCTAGAATGCAACACTCCCTGGGTAACCCCAACCCTTTAGAATAATAACAGAAGCTACAGTGGCCTTCAAGGACAAGAACAATTCTAAATTTTAAACAATGCACCTGATGACATTCCAACTATGACACTTTCCAGATGGCGGCACTAGGCCTTGGTCCAAAATATACAGAAATATGGACATATATGAGACCCTTTCTAAGGAAAAAAATAATAATTAAAAAAAATGTTCAGCTATTATACACTAAATTAAATGTACTTATGGATATTATAATTACTTTCTACAAAATCTGCTAGGAAATAAAACCCAAAATTATACACACTGCAGGTTTAACGCATTGGGCAGTCAGTCCATTTACATGTTCCCCTGAAGAAACAGGCAGATACGGAGAAATTCAGGGAAATAGATTTTTTACTAATGATCAAGTCTGATGAAGGCACAGGTCTTGTTTGTCTGCCATGGGTCAACAGGTTTGTGTCTCAGTTTGAACCTTAAAGCTGCAGTGTGTAGAATTTTGGGGTTCATTTCCTAGCAGATTTTGTAGAAAGTAATTATAATATCCATAAGTACATTTAATTTAGTGCATAATAGCTGAAAAAAATTATTTGAATTATTTTTTTTCCCCTTAGAAAGGGTCTCATATATGTCCATATTTCTGCATATTTTGGACCAAGGCCTAGTGCCGCCATCTTGAAAGTGTCATAGTTGGAATGTCATCAGGTTTAAAATTTAGAATTGTTCTTGTCCTTGAAGGCCACCGTAGCTTCTGTTATTATTCCAAAGGGTTGGGGTTACCCAGGGAGCGT
>CM049402.1:32492500-32497500 GCA_026929865.2 Hyperoplus lanceolatus
ACAGAGAAATAAAGCGCTATATAAATCCAATCAATTATGTGTCTCTCTTAATTGCAGATTATTTAGTGAGACCACGTTTTGCCTTCAAACTAGGACTTGACACATTCCTACACATCAACAGACACACACACACACACACACACACACACACACACACACACACACACACACACACACACACACACACACACACACACACACACACACAGACAGTCTTTTTGGTAAGAACATTGCTAGTGACATTTGAATAATATGAATTTTTCCTGGTGTTTTTGAGCGTGCTGCAATCTGGGTGAACAGTGGGAGTCCGTCTGTGTTTTGAGTCGAGGTGGGTTTTAGAAAGTCTATTTTTCATATTTTTCATCCCCCTACCTGGTGTGTGTGTGTGTGTGTGTGTGTGTGTGTGTGTGTGTGTGTGTGTGTGTGTGTGTAAAGGAGTAAATAACAGTTTGATGGCACAGAAGGATTACATCTCATCCCGTCAAAGACACAAGATAAAAGTCCATTATAATTCCAGGTCTTAAATTATACATGGATTTTTCGACATGTTTTCAAGAACAAAATGTCTCATAAATCAGACAATTAACAACATATGATACGATTAAATCCTTCTGTAACCTTCAGAATCGTGCTAAGAATATTCATGGAAAGTTTAGTTGATGTAAGTTGAGATTTTTTGGTTCAGAGTATTGAAAAAAAACTAATGTTGAGATAATATCCGTTAAAGATGGTCGTATAGGAGAAATATACAGACGCAAACAGACAAGGTTTAGTCCAATAAACACCTGAATGTACATGTCGGACCTTTTGATTTATACTAGTAGGAAAGAAGACATGTTATGGAAGATAAATAGACACAATTACAATGAAATTCGACCCTTGTTCAGTCAGTAAAAATCCCTATTGGAAACACCGACCCATTCACACTTGGGATCGGAAGACGTTCACTTCAATTCAATTAAGCTTGATGACATTGTAACATCGGCTGTCGTAGGTTTTAATTTTCAAAAGAAAAGCAAGAGGCAAGTTCAGGGCGCGATGTTATGATGAAATAAATAAGCAAAAGTATGTCCCCAATTGTAGCATACTGCATCCTAACTAGATACGTTTTAAGATCAGCAACTGTAGTATGTAGAATAGTCTAAAGAAAGAGTATATGATCAGGAACACGGGGATATAGTATCCAACTCAAATCTAGTGGGCACAAAGGAAGTGGACTATTATTTTTTGAACACAACCTACGAACGGCAATACAGAAAAAATAGATTAAAATACTTCAAGAATTTATTATTTTAAATCCATAAAAAAAAAAAAGTTCTAGAATGCAACGCTCCCTGGGTAACCCCAACCCTTTAGAATAATAACAGAAGCTACAGTGGCCTTCAAGGACAAGAACAATTCTACATTTTAAACAATGCACCAGATGACATTCCAACTATGACACTTTCAAGATGGCGGCACTAGGCCTTGGTCCAAAATATGCAGAAATATGGACATGTATGAGACCCTTTCTAAGGGAAAAAATAATAATTCAAAAAAAAAATGTTCAGCTATTATGCACTAAAATAAATGTTCTTATGGATATTATAATTACTTTCTACAAAATCTGCAAGGAAATAAAACCCAAAATTCTACACACTGCAGCTTTAAGATTAGACAATAGAAAATAGAATAAATAGCTGGTATTTGCCTGTAATTTTTCATATAACTCATTAATTCAAAAACTCCACCTTCTGTCTTTCAATATAAATCCCTCGTGTTAACACCGACCCGTTCTCACTAGGGGATCGGCAGACATGAACTTTCAATTCAATTAAGCAAATTAAATTCAAACCGTCTGCGGAGATGAGATGAGGGGTTATTCGTTTTGGCCCCCGAGCGTTACGCGGTGAGGCCTTAGCTTTGGGAGAACGCTGTGTGTTAAGAGGGGTGGGGGGGGGCTACACACACACACACACACACACACACACACACACACACACACACACACACACACACACACACACACACACACACACAGAGCACATACACACACATACACACACACACACACACACACACTCTAGTGAAGAACACACACACATACTCACACACATACTCGAACACACGCACATAACCAAACAGACACACACACATCACACACACACACACACACACACACACACACACACACACACACACACACACACACACACACACACACTCCACATGGGTTTCTGTCTAATTAATAAATTGGTTGAATCAGGGAGTCAACACAGGGAGAGAGGGAGACAGAGAATTAATAGCGTTTGTACTTTTGGGACTGACAGAAAAAAATATGCGGGAATTGAATAGTAGAATGTAAATGTGATGAATTATACAAAGAATGAAATTGAATATATATGTTTGTGTTCGTTCATTCCATGGTTTTATGGTTATGAACTTTAAAAGGTGCTCCGAGGAACTTTTAGATTGTGTTAATTCTAGCGCCCCCCTTTGGACAAAAGCGGTAGTGTGTTTACTACGCCAGCTGTTGTTCCTGGGTGAGCGTATACCCATGACAAAGGCATTAAGAAAAACTATATAAAAATAGCATTCTTTGCACTGATGGTCTCGTTTGCTGTTACATGTAATTCATGATCATCAGAGGAACAATGAGACTGTTTCAGAAATATTTAAAAGTTCCTCGTAGCACCTTTAATTTGCAATCTGCTTTTTCTGTAAGAGCCACAAACCAGTGGAATACCTTACCTGACGCCGTAAGGGGCAGTAGCTCTCTCAGAGTCTTCAAATCTAACCTAAAAAATCTGTTAAAAGCTGCTCAGCTCTGCAACCACTAATTTGGTCCTTAGACTTGTTTTTGTGTGTGTGGGCGTGGGTGGGATGAGGAAGGTGGGGGGAGTTGCACGCAGACGTGTGTAGCCATGTTGTTGTGGTGTTTTATCCCTGTATACTAATAATCTGTCTTGTTACTGTGTTGTATTTTTGTGACCTGCCAAGGGACTACAGATGCAAATTAGCTTAAAGCTATAATCTGGTATAGTGCATCAAATGGCAACATTTATGTTCTAACTGTACATTGTCCCTTTTAAATAAATTAAATAATAATAATAATTTAAAATTGGTGGCAAACATGGTGGCAAAGTTATTTAAGGTAGTTGTGTGTGTGTGTGCGTGTGCGTGTGCGCGTGCGTGTGCGCGTGCGCGTGTGTGTGTGCGTGTGCGTGTGTGTGTTGCCTCAATCCATAGTAAAATCAATATGTGTGAAGATAGAGAGACGGTCAAACAGACAGACAATTAAATCCGAGTTCCTTGTTATCTCATGGACTCTATATAACAGATAAGATAAAAATGTTGTAAAGCAGCTAACCAAACTGTGAGGTAGTGTGGCCGAGTGGTCTAAGGCGCTGGATTTAGGCTCCAGTCTCTCTGGAGGCGTGGGTTCAAATCCCACCACTGCCATACTTTATATCAGGGGTTCCCACTAGGTCGGTAGTGTGGGTCGATCGCGTCGCATTCTTAAAAAAAAACAAAAAAACTATGAAAGAGCGAACGAGCATTGTTCATTTCCCTGAGAATGTGTGCAACCATATGTCTGTCCTCATACGCCTCTGAGGCCTCCTTTAACCGTGTGTGTGCGTGTGTGTGCGTGTGTGTGCGTGTGTGTGTGTGTGTCTGTGTGTGTGTTAGGGATGGGGCCGATCCGATCCAGTATCGGTATCGGGTCCAATATGGCCGAAATATGCTCAGATATCGGACTGACAGCTCCGATATAAAAAAAAACATTTAATTTTTATTTTTTATTTTTTACTATGAAAGAGCGAACAAGCCTTGTGAGCATGCGCCGACGTTCGGTGGAGGGAGAGAGGACACCACTTTCTAGTTAGATATACAGTACATATCAGTGTGTTAGCCAGTGAGCTAACCAAAGCTAATCCAAGTCAAGGAAGTGGAGAGGCTTCTGCTCTGTGACAAATTCTACTATGTAAAATACAGCCAGAGAGAGGAAGACTGTTCAGACAAACAGACCACCACATATTCTAGTGGGACAGCAGTGATCATTGAGAAGGATTTTTTTTGTATGACTCTATAATTCTGCCTTTAAGATAAACCTATATGCATTTGTGTATATTTCTTGCTCTTTTAAATTAGAATTGCTTAAGCCTTCCTAGCCTAATACATAACATCACCACCAACAAAAAAATGTATAACAATTATGATATCGACCGATATCCAAAACCCAGATATCTGTCTGTCTGTCTGTCTGTCTGTGTGTCTGTGTGTCTGTCTGTCTGTCTGCCTGCCTGCCTGCCTGCCTGCCGGCCTGCCTGCCTGCCTGTCTGTCTGTCTGTCTGCCTGTCTGTCTGTATGTATTGCTGTGTATTTGGTCCGGTAGTTCAGATCTGAACTGAATCACATATTGCAGCTTGAGATATTATAATCCCAAACACATTCTGAGCTGCGCTGTGTGAAACTCACCATGCAACATTCTATCTCTTTTCAAGGATCAACTTCTACCACTCTTTCCCTCATCCCTCGTTCCTTCTCTCATCCTCCCCGTGTCTGAATATATGAGACATTGTGCGGTTGAGTGGTCGGACAACTTTCAACTTCTTTCAACAGGCCCTCGTGTCCTTGTATCTCTGTACCAGCTATAATATAACACTGTGTGGATTTAGGAATGTTTGAATTTTATATGCCCTTTTCAAAAATTGCAATAAAGACAAAATATCTATCTGAACTATGTTTTTTTTAAAACCTGCAGTGTGTAGAATTTTAGGTTTTATTTCCTAGCAGATTTTGTTGAAAGTAATTATAATATCCATAAGTTCATTTAATTTAGTGCATAATAGCTGAAAAAAAATTTTTTAATTATTTTTTTTCCCCCTTATAAAGGGTCTCATATATGTCCATATTTCTGCATTTTTTGGACCAAGGCATAGTGCCGCCATCTTGAAAGTGTCATAGTTGGATGTCATCAGGTGCATTGTTTAAAATTTAGAATTGTTCTTGTCCTTGAA
>CM049402.1:32512500-32515000 GCA_026929865.2 Hyperoplus lanceolatus
TGGATGGCTCTTCTTAAATATGTGGTCACATTTCCAATTTCTTCCACGGTTTTCTAGAAACAAGGGGTTTTGCAACTTCCAAAATGCACAAATCACCCCACCTTCCCCTAATACACATTATATTTAGAAGCAAGTCCGCACTAGTAGATCTCTAGGGATCTCTAGGATATGAAACTGGGTTGTAATATGATTAGTAGAAGACACACACACACACACACACACACACACACACACACACACACACACACACACACACACACACACACACACACACACACACACACACACACACACACGCAGAGGGAGGGATGCCAGTGGTGTGTGTGTGTGTGTGTGTGTGTGTGTGTGTTTGTTTACTAAAGCAGAGGGAGGGATGCCAGCGGTGTGTGTGTGTGTGTGTGTGTGTGTGTGTGTGTGTGTGTGTGTGTGTGTGTGTGTCTGTGTGTGTGTGTGTGTGTGTGTGTGTGTGTGTGTGTGTGTGTGTGTGTGTGTGTGTGTGTGTGTGTTTGTGTTTGTGTTTGTTTACTGCAGCAGAGGGAGGGATGCCAGTGGAGAGAATGATCTGAGATGTAGCAGCAGGCCTGAAGCCTGAACCTCTTATCTCTTATCTACACTTCCACACCACTGACCAGGGGACATTAAGCTGTGTTTCCATTGAGAGGCTGGGAACGGTTCGGTAGCATTTAGATGGAGAGAGGGAGAGAGGGAGTGAGTGAGAGAGAGAGAGAGGGAGAGAGAGACAGTGAGAGAGAGATGGAGAGGTAGAGAGAGTGAGAGAGAGAGAGAGAGAGATGGAGAGCGAGCGAAGAGGGGACATAAGGCCGTGTTTCCACTGAGAGGTTGGGTACGGAGAGAGAGGGAGAGAGAGAGAAGAGATGGAGAGAAGAGAGGGAGAGAAGAGACAGAGACAGAAGAGAGGGAGAGAGAGACAGAGACAGAGAGTCGGATAGAGAGAGAGAGAGAAGAGAGGGAGAGGGAGAAGGAGAAGGAGAGAGGGAGAGGGAGAGGGAGTGGGAGAGAGAGAGAAGAAAGAGAGAGAGAGAGGGAGGGAGAGGGAGAGAAAGAGAGGAAGAGAGAGAGAGAGAGATGGAGAGCGAGCGAAGAGGGGACATTAACCCTTCGAGTCCGAATGTGTCTTCGGCGACACGTTTGCTTATGCTTACTTCTCATTCACGTAACTTTTAAACCGTTTCTGATATCTAGATAATTCAAAAACTATCAGAAAGCGGAGAAGTAGAGCTTTGCGACCATATACTAATCATTACGGTAGCCCACTGGACTTCCGCAGTACGACCGTCCAATCACAGACGGGATTCACCAGCATGTGACGTATTTGTCACATGAGCTTGAAAGTACCGTAACTCCTGAATGTGTGGGGCAATTCAAAATATTCGACCGGTTTCTGAAAGGGAATAACGAGAGCTTTCTGATGGTATATGCTATGACACACTAGGCTTTACGGTAAAAACACTAAACGTTACGGTAAACATAGGTCGAGCCCCAGCGAGGGAAAATCGACACATTCGGACCAACAGTGTTCAGTTGAGTGAGTGAACGACATCGCGGACATCGTGTGGAGAGGTTTATTGAGTTATGGAGAGCACTTTTTGACATATTTGAGCTTCTGTCTAAGCTAAACATGCTAAGGAAGCTAGCAAGAGTGAGCAAACATCCCTGGAGTTTCATTACTGTCACACAGCAACTCCAAAGAGAGTAGTGAAGAGAGTAGAGCAGAAGAAAATATTTCTCTGGAACTAACAAAACGCCTTCGCACTCCTCTCATAAAAAATATCATATCTCAAAAACTAAAACATGTACATTGTTCAAATCACTAATGAAGTCTTCATAAATATTTTGTACAGGTTTCTACATTCAGAAATCTTTTGTACCAATATTTCTTTTTTGTTTATTTGATAAAATACGATGAAAATACATTACGCTATTTATATTTTTCTCATTTATGACACAATTTCAACATTTTCAATAATAATTCTGAATTATTGACTTAAATAACCTTTTAGCTTGGGTTATACAGATTCTAATGATATGACAAATTTGAAGATACTCAAAGAAATGACTTCACAGTGAGCAAAAATACAAATGTATGCGCCGGCGAACGTTAGTATTACAGGACTCAAAGGGTTAAGCCGTGTTTCCACTGAGAGGTTGGGTACGGAGAGAGAGGGAGAGAGGGAGAGAAGAGAGAGAGAGAGACAGAGACAGAGACAGTGTGTCTATGATGTTTGGCTCGTTTGGGTTAAACAAATCAAAACTTTTCGACAAAACAATAACAAAATAAAATAATGGAACTGATGAACGAAAGCCATCCAATTGAAAAAACAGCAAAACAGAAGTTCACTGCTCCAGGTCATAACAATTCAAAGTTTGATTTCTGAAGAGTTTTTTTAGTTTTGATATTGTTCTACATCTTTTCAGCTCATCATTGCAGTTGTTCCACAGACTTACAGCCTTTGTCGTAATACAGTGTAGGTTTGTACTG
>CM049402.1:32522500-32525000 GCA_026929865.2 Hyperoplus lanceolatus
ATTTGCGTCATCAACATGACTGGCAGAAATAGATATTATAATGACATTGTTTATTGTTTTCTCATGCTTTTAATTTTTTTTTGTATATGTCTGAAATGAATTGAGTCAATCAATCAATATTAATTTCATAATATCAGCGACACAGTATGGGAGAATAGGAGTGTTGTTTTCCTATAGCTTTACTGCACAGACGCAGCATATTACAAAATTCATAAGATTTAAATTTTGACATTGATTAAGGGAGAATTGGGAACTACAGAGACTAGGCTACTCCGGGCCCAGAGTGTTGTGCTACGGCTGAAAGTGAGCGCCAACAGAGCAAATTAGCAGACTGAAAATGTCCTTCCCTTCCTAACTCATTTCCATGGTTAATTTTTCCTAACTGTCACTGATTTAATTTCCGCTGGCTCCTTCCCCACAAACACACTGTCTTCCTCCCTATCTCTCTCTCTGCCACTCTCTCTCTGCCTCTCTCTCTCCTCCTCTCTCTCTCTCCCTCTCTCTCTCTTTATCTCTAACTCTCCCTCTCTCTCTTTATCTCTAACTCTCCCTCTCTCTCTCTCTCTCTCCCTCTCTCTCTGCCTCTCCCTCTCCCTGTCTCCCTGTCTCCCTCTCTCTCTCTCTTTATTTCTAACTCTCCCTCTCTCTCTGTCACTCTCTCTCTACCTCTCTCACTATCTCTCTATCTCTCCCTCTCCCTCCCTCCCTCCCTCTCTCTCTGTCTCTCTTTCTCACCCTCTCTCTCTCTTTCCTTTCCTCTCTCTCTCTCTGTCTCTCTCTTTATCTCTAACTCTCTCTCGCTCTCTCCCTCTCTCTCTCTCCCTCCCTTTCTCCCTCTGTCTCTCTCTCTCTCTCTCATTCACACACATTTACCATCTCTTGCATTGTCCATGCCAAGTGGTGTGTGTGTGTGTGTGTTTGTGTGCTTGTGTGTGTGTGTGTGTGTGTGTGTGTGTGTGTGTGTGTGTGTGTGTGTGTGGGTGTGCTTGTGTGTGTGTGTGTGTGTGTGTGTGAACTTGTACAGGCATCTTTGTGAGGACCAGTTTTTAGCTTTTAACAATCGGAGTGAGGACATTTTGTCCGGTTCTCACTTTGGGACAGGCCTTTAAAGGGCTGTTTGAGGGTTAACACTAGGTTTTAAGGACAGGCCTTTAAAGGGCTGTTTGAGGGTTAACACTAGGTTTTAAGGTTCAGGTATGAATTAGGTTTATGTTAGGGTTAGTGTAAGGGTTGGGGTTAAGCATTTAGTTTTGATGGTTAGGGCTAGGGTAAGAGTTGTCAAAGCATCACCGAAATGTAGAATCAAATATTTCACACACAGACACACAAACACACACACGCGCACACACACGCACATGCACACACAGACAGACATATATACACACACAGACACACACACACACACACACACACACACACACACACACACACACACACACACACACACACACACACACACACACACACACACACACACACACACACACACATTGTAGAAAGGGAATAGTAACAACACTGGATGTAAGAGGAGAAAGTGGTAGATATTTCTGTCAGTGAAAGCTTTATGATAGAGTTGTGTTTAGCACAGAGCGGGGAAAAAAAACCCCGAGGAGGGTTGGGAACTTGGCTGGCTACTATTTCACCCAGCTGGACATTGGAGGCAATAGCAGAAAACACTGGTTGTCTGAATGGCATTTAACAATAGTCAATGATTTGGTCTGCACTAACATTGGAGAGGGGCTCCCCTAATCGAATTCTGCTTAGGGCCCCATGAAGGCTGGGGCCGGCTCTGATTTAATTTGCAAGGAAAGTGTTGCCGTGAAGAAGGATTACAATTTACAAAGACACTATGAAGCTAAACATCAGAGCAGCTACATGTCCTGATAAATGTGCTATTTTTGCAAAGTGGCCCGGCCCTTCGTAGATCTTTCTGTATGTGGCCCTCATGCAGTCTTTGTGTTGGGAACTTATACAAGCTCTTCACTGCTATCTCATAGTTAATTTATTGTACGTTATCTCTGGGTATAATGTGTCTGAGTATTCTTCCAGAAACTGTGTGTGTGTGTGTGTGTGTGTGTGTGTGTGTGTGTGTGTGTGTGTGTGTGTGTGTGTGTGTGTGTGCGCGTGCGTGCGTGTGTATGTGTGTGTGTGTGTGTGTGTGTGTGTTATCTGTCTAATTGTGTCCATTCCCATCCCTGTAATTTCTCTCTTTCTCTGTCTGTCTCCGTTAGAAACAAGATAAGTTTGTTGAAAGTCTTTGTTGTTTCGGCCCATTGTCTGTTGTCTCCTGTGAATAACTTTATATCCACAGTGATGGATATGGCCAGAGCCTCAGAAGATGTATTAGTTAATTAACTTAATGGCTTGTGTGTGTGTGTGTGTGTGTGTGTGTGTGTGTGTGTGTGTGTGTGTGTGTGTGTGTGTGCGTGAGAAAATTTGTGCGTGTGTCTGTGTGTATATGTGTGCATATGTCTGTATGTGTTTGTGTGTGTGCATGTAT
>CM049402.1:32552500-32560000 GCA_026929865.2 Hyperoplus lanceolatus
TGCATTGCTTAAATTGAGCAGGTAAAAACAATCAGGTGCGGGCCAAATCGAGTGATGAAATGGACCAATGTAATGAGAGAAGAAATTGGGCAGAACATTGTCCGTTAAATTGCTCACGATGACTTGCTGTTTGCGCATGTTTTTAAAAGATAATTACTTTTTATATCAAGAGATTCATTGAACTTTAATGTTGTAACTAATATGTGAATAAAGTATTTTTGTAAAATCTAAAACAAGTCTCAATCTCTCTCTATCACTCTCTCTCTCTATCCCTCCCTTTCTCTCTCCCTCTCTCTCTCTCCCTCTCTCACTCTCGCCCCCTCTCTCACTTCCTCTCTATGGCTCTCTCTCTTTATCTCTCTCTCTCTCTCACTTCCTCTCTATGGCTCTCTCTCTTTATCTCTCCCTCTCTCTATCCCTCTCTCTCCCTCCCTTTCCCGCTCTCTCCATCTCTCCCCCCTCTCTCTTCCCCCTCTCTCTCCCTCCCTCCCTCTCTCTCCCCTCTCTCTCCCCTCTCTCTCCCTATCTCTCCCTCCCTCTCTCTCCGTCCCTCTCTCTCTCTCCCTCTCTCTCTCCCTCTCTCCCTCCCTCTCTCTCTCGCTCTCTCTCTCCCTCCCTCCCTCTCTATCCCCTCTCTCTCTCCCCCTCCCTCTCTCTCCCTCTCTCTCTCTCTCCCTCCCTCTCTCTCCTCTCTCTCCCTCTCTCTCTCTCTCTCCCTCCCTCTCTCTCCCCTCTCTCTCCCTCCCTCTCTCTCCTCTCTCTCCCTCTCTCCCTCCCTCTTTCTGACAGCTTGTATAAACACCCACTAAAAGCTTTTGTCACAGCTCTCTCCATTCGGACTAATTCACCTTCAGTGGAAAAGGATTTTACTGGCCAACATTTTAGCTGTGTGTGTGTGTGTGTGTGTGTGTGTGTGTGTGTGTGTGTGTGTGTGTGTGTGTGTGTGTGTGCGTGCGCGTGCGTTTGTCCTTAGCACAGCCTCCATTTTTTGGTCGACAGCCCGACAATTTTCACATTGAACCCACAATGTCAGATTAAATTGTAAAGGGGAAAAAATCTGGAAAGGTTACAAGACCCAGACAATTTGTACACACTTATGTTTGAAGAGAAAGGTTAATAAGACTGATTTGGGCAGAATGCAACCGCTCACTGTTTAAACCTGCAGTGTGTAGAATTTCCAGGTTTTATTTCCTGGCAGATTTTGTAGAAAGTAATTATAATATCCATAAGTACATTTAATTTAGCGCATAATAGCTAAAAAAAAATGTTTTGAATTATTTATTTTTCCCTTAGAAAGGGTCTCATATATGTCCATATTTCTGCATATTTTGGACCATGGCCTAGTGCCACCATCTTGACAGAGTAGGTTACAATTCTGACCAATAATAATAATTCTGTAGGTTATGGGGAGGATAGATTGCTGACGAAAACCCACGCACACACACACACACACACACACACACACACACACACACACACACACACACACACACACACACACACACACACACACACACACACACACACACACACACACACACACACACACACCAGGGGTCCAGGGGGCAGAGGAGGTTAAAGAAAGGTTGGATATAAATTGAGACCCACTGTCTATCAATCACGTCTTTCTACTTATTTCCCATTTCCTTTTGTAAAATGAATATGAAGCCCAGCCACCAAGTTCATTTCCCGGCCCTTGGCCTTTGGTGTGTGTGTGTGTGTGTGTGTGTGTGTGTGTGTTCAGGGGAGTGTCTATGCTGTATGGCGTGTGTGTGTGTGTGTGTGTGTGTGTGTGTGTGTGTGTGTGTGTGTGTGTTATAATTTCCAGCCCATGGTGAAACAGATTGTCAGGGAAATGGACCACTGTATGGGGAGAGTTTTACGTAATAAGAATTGGAGAGATAGCTGACTACACTGCACCCTTGGGCGAGTTTGAAATTACTGTGAAAGACGTCCTCTCTCTCTCTCTCCCTCTCTCTCTCTATCACACACACACACACACACACACACACACCGTCTCTCTCTCTCCCCTTCTCTATCACTCACAGAGACACTCACACACACACACACACACACACACACACACACACAGTCTCTCTGTTTCATGTCATAGTTTCGTATACTCCATTTGTTCCTCCTCTTATACATCTGGTCTCATGTTCCACCTGAGTAGATCTGAATTACTTTTAAAAAGATTAAGGCGAGATGATGGTAAATGGACTTGTATAGCGCTATATCTCCGTTTACCACAGACCCAAAGCGCTTTACATTGTTTTTTGTACACATTCACCCAGTCACACACACATTCATACACCGATAGCAGCAGCTACCACACAGGGTAACTAGCTAACTAAGCTAACTATCGGGAGCAATTCAGGGTTCAGTGTCTTGCCCAGGGACACTTTGACATGTGGCGGGGAGACGGGGGATCGAACCTCTGACCCTGCAGACCAGAGGCGAACACCCTACCCACTTCGCCACTGCCGCCCCGGTGGCGAAGTGGCGAAGTGATAATGATTTGAGACAATAGCTCATAAATAATCATTTTTTTTTTTAAACTCTTAAACAATGCATCTTTGCTATGGTCACAAGGCAGACAATGGGCTACAACCTCACTTTGACTGAAAGCAGACGTCCTCTTAGCCCTACTTAATATTGTTTTCTATGTGCAGCGGGCTGTGTGTGTGTGTGTGTGTGTGTGTGTGTGTGTGTGTGTGTGTGTGTGTGTGTGTGTGCCCTTTTAAGCTCCACTAATAACATTTCTCTCTATGTGCAGCGGGCTGTGTGTGTGTGTGTGTGTGTGTGTGTGTGTGTGTGTGTGTGTGTGAGACGAGAGCACAGGGACCGTCTACAAAGGGAAACACCCAAGAGGAAAAATATTCAATCCCTTCACTCTGATACAGTGCAGTGCAGTTATTAGTGGAGCTTAGAGGCGACTGCTTTCAGTTACAATAACATTGGTTGCGTTCCGAATCGCATACTTTCTACTATATACTATGTAGAAAAAAAATTTAGGATGTCCCGATTCTTGTGGCCAGATTTAGGATGGTTAGAAGTACCCGGATGTCCTACTTCATGCGGCCAAGATTGTTAGTGTTGAAAACTGCTTCCTATTTGGGCGATTCTGACCCACAATCCAGTGCGCACGTGAAGTGACGTCACATCGACGAAGCCTCCATATGAAAACAAACGGGGATGCGACGGATATAAAAGCAAGAGGCAAGATCAAGGAGCCATGTTATGATGAAATAAGAGAGCAAAGTATGTCCCAATAGTAGGCCTACTGCATCCTAACTAGATTCTTTTTATCGTCGGATGTAGTATGTAGAATAGAAAAAAGAAAGAGTATGCGATTCGGAACGCAACCATTGTATCAAAGATGCACCGTTTGTGTTTTAACAACGTTTTGCTAATGGGTTATTGATCAAGGAAGTTTGAATCTTTCAACATCGTTCCAACTTTACTGTTACGGTGACGACAGGCAGGCAGGCAAGCAGGCAGGCAGGCAGGCAGGCAGGCAGGCAGGCAGGCAGGCAGGCAGGCAGGCAGGCAGGCAGGCAGGCAGGCAGGCAGGCAGGCAGGCAGGCAGGCAGGCAGGCAGGCAGGCAGGCAGACAGACAGGCAGGACCCAAATGCAAGACGTTACAAATAAAGGTAATTTATTGTCCAAAAACACAAAAACTCCAAAAAGGCACAAAGGCTCAAAGGCGAGGCTCATGGGACATACAGGGACAGACTCACCAACAGGTACAATGCAAAGACACAGAACAATGACACACAGGGAGTTAAATACACACACACAAGACAGGGTAGACAACGAGGGACGGGTGTAACACATCAGGGGAGGGAGCAGTAATCACACAGGAGGGAAACTTGACAGGACATGGGGAGGAACAAGACAGACGTACCAAAATAAAACAGGAAACCACCCAAAACAAGACAGGACAAAGACAGACCATGACACTTACAGCAGTATTTACTGGGTGAGTTTATTCTCCACATTTTGACTCCAATCATGAATTTGTATTTTTTCATCTAAAGTTTCTCTTTCTCGTAAATGTTTTATTCATTCGCTTTTCTAATGTGTATTGTGTATTTTAATCTTGCCCCTGTAAAGCACTTTGAACGGCCTTGTGTCTGAATTGTGCTATAGAAATAAACTTGCCTTGCCTTGCCTTTCTTGAATATTTTATTTTCGGTATGGCTGACACTTTACCTATAGTTTTGTTTTCCCTTTGAGTAACTTTTTCTTTGATAATGTGATTCGATAATAAGAAAATGTTTCCTGATGCGCCATCACACACACACACACACACACACACACGCACACACACACGCACACACACACGCACACACACACACAGCACACACACACACACACACACACGCACACACACACACAGACACAGACACACACGCACACGCACACGCACACACACACACACGACACACACGCACACACACACACACACACACACACACACACACACACACACACACACACACACACACACACACACACACACACACACACACACACACACACACACACACACACACACAGACAGACATACAAAAGCAGTTTGACAAGTCTGGATATAAGATGAAATACTGTCTGCCTAAAAAAAATAATGAGCTTGGTGCGTCTAGCCATTACATCTCATCTTTGTAAAGTGGCAGCTCAGGTCTGACACTCACTGACGCTCTCACACACACACACACACACACACACACACAAACACACACACGCACACACACGGGTGCACGCACTCACACACACACACACACACACACACACACACACACACACACACACACACACACACACACACACACACACAGAGAGGCCCCACACTGATAATGATATGATAAAGTGTGATTTGTTCTGCAACTTTTATACAAGAAAATGCAGCTGAAAGATCTTCCTGGTCGACTATTGGCAGTCAGAAATGCTTTTTAAAGATAATGTTTTGCCATTTTCAAGCTTTATTAGACAGTACAAAGTTGAAATGGGGAGAGAGAGAGAGAGAGAGAGAGAGAGAGAGAGAGAGGGGGATGACCTGCAGTAAAGGTCCACGGGTCAGATTTGAACCCACGACCACTGCAACAAAGGCCGGAGCCAATATGGCACACGCTCTATCCACTACACCACCGGAGTGCACTGCCCATGTCAAGACAATTTAACCTGCTTTATTGTACATTTTAGCATATTGTATAGTGCCCCATCCATAGCCTGTGATAATGCACAGACCCCCTGAAGCCAACCCAATAGGTTCTAAGTATTAATTCTCAGTTCCTTCCCTCTTGTGCTTTGAGGTTAGCGGGTCGTTTTGGTCCATTTCTCTTGCCGTAGAACCTTAAAGGAATACTTCACCCATACGGAACCAGCGTTCTATCATTATAAAATCACTATTATAATATAATGAATGAGGTTTTTCTTCCCTCGGTCTTCCCTTAGTCTTCCCTTGGCCCAGCTGTCCTGTTCATCCTAACCCTTACTGTGATGTCACAAGAAGGAAACTGTAGGGTTAGACAGTGAGACCATAAAACACTCTTTCTGCCTTTTCTCAGGCTAGGATCTGATATATTTTTTTTTTGCACATTTATACTAAATAGGATCTCAGAGTTCAATACACCTTCATATTCCCACCGGTGAAGTAGAACCTTAATGTTATGACAGTCATTTGTAATGATGTCGTTGAATATGTCTGGAGCAGTCGGTTAGAAAGTTCTAAAAGTATAATATCAAATTAAGTGACTTCTACAGAGGGCAGGGACGGGCCGTTAGGTTTAATAAGGGTCCACACACACACACACACACACACACACACACACACACACGCACATGAATGCACACAAACACGCACTCACACACACACACACACACATGCACGGACGCAGTCAGGCAAGCACACACACACACACACACACACAGACATGCACAGACAGACAGACAGACAGACAGACACACAACCGCACACACTCACTAACTCAGTCACTCACTCAAACACTAGCATACACACACACACACACACACACACACACACACACACACACACACACACACACACACACAGCCATCTAAAGAGACGCTTATGTTAATGTTTTGACAGGAGGTCCTTGTACTATAATTGCTAATAAAAGTGGAGATACGTTTGAGTAAAGCTGCAATTATGGTCAATAAGAAATGTGATCAGTGAGTGAAATGCCCTGTGTGTGTGTGTGTGTGTGTGTGTGTGTGTGTGTGTGTGTGTGTGTGTGTGTGTGTGTGTGTGTGTGTGTGTGTGTGTGTGTGTGTCTGTGTGTGTGTGTGTGTGTGTGTGTGTGTGTGTGTGTGTGTGTGTGTGTGTGTGTGTGAGTGTGTGTGTGTGTGTGTGTGTGTGTGTGTGTGTGTGTGAGAGAGTGAAATGCCCTGTGTGTGTGTGTGTGTGTGTGTGTGTGTGTGTGTGTGTGTGTGTCAGTGACGTGCGGTCAGGGTAGGCAGGGTAGGCAGTGCCTACCCTGGCGCCGTGTGCAATAAAATAAAATAAAAATAAAATAAAATAAAATATTTTTTTTATTTAATAAACTTATATTTGTATTATTACTGTTAATTATTTCGATCTTTACATGTAATCCGCGATTACTTTAAACAGTGTAGACGTTTTGATTCGAAACGTGGCAGTTAGTAAGTTACGCCCAAAAAATATTGTGCCTTTTTTTGTTTCCCATTCATTGTGTACGGCAAAGAATCAGTGCTTTTGCGCCTATTCATTGTGGACGGCAAGAAAAAAAAGTTTTCGCGCATGCGCACTTGATTCTGTATTATTTAACATGTACGCAAATAAGCGGAATTCTTTGTGCTTTTTTTACGTAAATGGTATGCCACATAAGCCTTTACATTACATACCATTCATGGACCAATTAAAATCGAGATATTACTAGACATTTACGCAGCTTAGGCCAACGTCATTACGTTGGCTACGCTCATTCACGTCGCGTTACCCCCGCGGATTTTTAAGTCAACATTGCAGCTGCCGTGCCTGCAGATATTTCAGACTGGAGGAATTTTAACAAATTGGATTATAATTTAAAAAGGAACAGAATGAATAGCAAGAGAAAGGCCTGCGCCAGCCTTGGACGGTGTACAGCAGCAACAGGGACAAACAATGTTCGAGCATTTCAAACGGACAGGTAGCCTACATGAACGGAAGGATGCTAGCTAGCTGTGCTGTCAGTCAGACTGTCACTGGATTACTATCGTCTTGCTTATTTCTACAGCCAGGGAGTCAGATTGGTGAGTCAGAAACTTTTTGGGGGTTTATTTAATAATAAAGTTGGATGAATTGATACCGAGTGCAATCCATTCTGCATTTTATATTCAATTGAGCAGTTGTGTTTTCATTGTTACTGACGGACAAACCTAAGCTCTGCAATGTGGCAATGTGGATAAATGGTTACATTCTGATGCTGGACAGGTCCATAGGGCATATGCTACTGGTACTTTATCTATTAAAGCGG
>CM049402.1:32567500-32590000 GCA_026929865.2 Hyperoplus lanceolatus
CGCATTTTTTAATCATATCCACAGGAATCCTAAATGTGCATCCTCAGCAAAACCTTGTGGTTCTCACAGTACAAAATCTTAACAATTTTTCCCTAATTAGATTACATAAACTCACTGCTGGAAAACCCCCGCATTGTATCTTTACCTAGCACTCGCCCTGTACGTGCACATTCACATAAGCCTGCTTTGCCTGTTCCGCGCGTTCACCTGCATTCTCAACTCCTGTCCCCGCGGCTGCCTCACAGGTAATACAGGTGAACAGGTAAGCAGACTGCACAGGTAAACTCCTTCCCATCGCAGACAGACTGCAGCCACCGCCGCCATGACACCAGCCTTCATCATCCTCCTCTGCCTCACGCTCACGGTACTTACACTTTTAACTCTTCTGTTGGAGCTATTCAGTTGTACGATTAAATTATAAAACATTTCTTTAGTGTGGTGGCTTGATGTAAGATCATTTCATTATTTAAATGTTTATTTTCTCGTTTGCATTATAAGTTAAAGTTAATTTGAGTTTGTTTATGCTTTAGTTTTGCAATTAGTGGCCAGCTGTGGCGCACCAGGTGCCTATATATAGAGGTAGGCGGGCATGGGTGAGACAGGCACTGGGTAGGGTCATGGGTGAGACAGGCACTGGGTAGGGTCATGGGTGAGACAGGCACTGGGTAGGGTCATGGGTAGTCTCGCAAAGCCAGACCAAACTACAGAAAGTAGTATGGTCTGGAAGCACTCCGTTTAGAGCCGTCTATTCGGGGGGAAACTGGGCTGGCCTGTTTTTATTTATTTAAACCAATCACAATCATCTACGGCGGGGCTAACCCCAGGAAGCAGCCAATGGTGGCGTAGCGTTGTTTGCCGACGCCAGCGCTTAATAGACGCTGGCGGGAGTGGTCAAGCCAGACTAGGTCATGGGTGAGACAGGCACTGGGTAGGGTCATGGGTGAGACAGGCACTGGGTAGGGTCATGGGTGAGACAGGCACTGGGTAGGGTCATGGTTTTTTACCAACGAGAGAGACAAAAGAGATGAAGCGGCCAGTTCCACGCTGTTGTACATGTGCTTTGTTTGCTGGTAAAGATCGGAAAATAAACCATCAAAACGCAAATTCCCGACTGGACAGTGGACTCTTTTCCCTGCCCTGCGTAAGATTCGTCCCCCTAGTGCCTCAGTGGCTATTTTGATTACGTTGTTTTGTTTGATTTCTTTATTTTCAAGTTATTATTTTATTGAGGACAAATGGCCACTACACCTTCTATTGTGTTATACTCTGACCTGTTTTCAACTTCAGATATGCAAAACATGCCTTGTATTTATTTTCTATTGGAACAAGATTTTATGATATCCTCAGGAAACAGCTAAAAAAACCACATAATTTAAGTCAATTCTGAAGGTCTCTAAACAAAAATGTGTAATACGTGGTGTTGCGGGTCAAATTTGACCCAGCAGAAATGAGTGGTTGTTGCATGAAGTTGTTAGTGGCTCTGTGGATCAAATGTGGTTAAAACAAGGATCATCTTTGACTCTGGACACCTCCTGATGGTATTTTGGGCCGAAGAAAATCTACATATCCTAACATAAATCTACAGATGTCACCAGGCCCGCCCACATAAATGACTGGGCCACTGAAAACCTCCAGTCAATGGACCCCCCTTACTCGTGCTTTACTCGTATCTATGTGTGTGCATGCGCTCATTCCTAAATAAAAACATACATGTATTTGTAGAGAGACTCACTATCTTTTCAGCCACACACGTTAACGTCTCAGCAGCTGCTGCAGCGCTGCTCTAAAAGCCCTATCTTTTCTACATTGAGTTCTCATAGATAATTCCCACTAATATGAAGTTGTTTCATGTCATTTTATGATGCATATGAATAATATTGAGTTTCGACAGAAATCGGTGTGCCTCATTGCCTTTTTTTTGCCACATTTTCGCTCGTGGGAAGTTTTATTTTGAAAGGGACACACCAGGAAATGGTGAAATTACAGCAAAAGCTGCAGGTATGATGTCAATATAACTGTCAACAGAGTATTTCACTATCAGTTAAAGCAGAGAGGAACACTGAGGTAAAGTGTAGCGTCGCTGCAGACTCGCCTCCGAGGGTCGAACAAGGTTGAATGTTTGACCGCTGTAGTGCGATTACAGGGTCGGTGAAAAAAAGTCAGACGCAGACACACAGTAGAGGTAGGATGTGTGTTCCAGTGGTAAGTGAGAAAATACGTCTCTTTCGCGATTATAATATATTTTTTATTGTAATTCCCCAACACTCACGCAATTGTTTAAACTCAACAGATCTCTACAAAATAACATTGGTCTTCTTTAGTAATCACTGCGTTTATTACAGGAGCAGGCAACAACAAAGGACGCAGATATGGCCTATGCCACGGGCAGACACCTATCTGGCATATGCAGTATGTTCAGCATGTGACATGCAGCTCAAGCAACATTTTTCAAATTATACCTGGCTGGTAAACCTGTTTTCTGTTATAGCTGAAGGGTCCAAATACTTTTCACTATTTATAGAACACCCAGACATAAGCAGCAGAACGACTCGGGTAAAGTAATCCAGCTAAAACTATATGGCACACCAAAATCATTTTATTAAAGAACTACATTTATCTGATAGACACCTGAATTAATCAAATATGTATATATATATATAGGGGAGAACGGGGTAATCTGAGCCACTTTTTACATTTGCTCCCCTCTAAGGGAGCTAAAATAATTTATCACTCAAATGTACACATTTCCCATTAATTCAGGATGTTTCCTAGAAATGGGCATTAGCAGAATTTTTTCAAGACAAAGGGCAGTGAAAATATGATCGTTTTAAAAAAAAGTTGTCATGTGGCTCACTTTACCCCAGCTGCGGGGTAAACTGACCCACATACTTTTTCCACTCTGAAACTACCATAACAACACCTATTGTAACAGTAAGAACCCTGAAAGCTAGCCACACATTCCAGAACTAATGTCGGACTAGTAAAAGAATGATGGGGTTTGGTCAATTAAGCAAAGCAAATTTTCTAAACACTTGAAAGTAACTCTGAACAAAATCAAAACAACATATTATAATTCAAAAGGTTTTAATAAGATTCAAATTAAAGATAGAACCAGTTAGATTAGAACACAGTCTGGGGGTCAGAACACAGGACCCTTAGAGCCAGCTAGTGTCTGGGGGTCAAAGCATAGGAAAATCAGAACCAGCGAGAACAGCCTGGGACTCAGAACACAGGAGAAGACCCAACTGGATTATAACATCAGCCTGTCATACTCTATAACTAGGCCTACTCTACATTCCAGCCCTGAAGGTTACAGGGAAAGATGAGAAGGTGCTCTTTCCGTGTGGTTGCCCCAGGTCGTCTTCCTGGTGTATTTGCTTGGCATGATGGCTTTTCTACAATGTGTATGACATTAAAATAAAACATATGTTATGTAATATTACATTAAAATATGTTTAAGGCTAAACTTAACTTGTGCCTCATGGTGGGGGAAAGTGAGACAGTGGCTCACTTTCCCCCACAGCATTTGGCTCACTTTCCCCCACCACCACAATTTGAGAAAGAACTACCTCTCTTAGCATTTCAGGCTAATCTTCAGTTATCAGCATCACATGGTTTCATATGTTGGTAGTTCATCAACACGTATGATAGAGGTTTACGTGAATACATTTGCTTTGGCACAACAGTTGATTAAGTTGACAGCAAGAAAATTTACTTTTACATGCAAACTACCTATTTTGGTGAAAAAAACATGCCTACCACTGCACCATGAGGTCCTCTCTTTCAGGGCCATGGGGAAATGAGAGGGGCTTGAAAACATATATATATATATATATATATATATATATAGGGTGTCAAATTATAAATTATACAAGCTCCCTGGCCAACCTCCAGTCTCCCTAAACTCAGTTCTGTGGTACCCAGTCCACCGGCCCTGGGTTAGGTCGGGGAGTACATGTAATTGATGTTGTTTTAAAGGTATAAAGTTAATCTCCATCGAACGCTTGGCGAATGTTTATACTCACCGCGTTAATATTTGACTCTCAGAGCAACTCTCAGAGCAAGTGCCCCGCCCGGCCCGTTCCCCGAAACATCAATCCTCCACGTTCTGGCCGTGCTTAGTATAAACATTAACAGCTGATGGATCTGAGCCAGGCTTTTTAAGATCACTGTAAGCGCGCACACAGGACGATCATGTAACGGATGGTGAGTAGATATTGACACTTTACTCAAGTTACGATAAATAACATGTTTGTTGTTATGGTTGGTCGACTTTTTATTGGTTATAGTGAATATTTCGGTTAAAATTAAAGTTTATCTTAGTGAGGTTCTTGGCCTCCAAAGACCATGGGCCCCCCAAAGTGCTGGGCCCTAGAAAGCTTTCCCTTACGGGCGGCCCTGGTTAAATAAAATAGTTTTCTTTCTTTTGGATTTCTCCATGCAGGTTGATTTACAACTGGCCCAAGCCAGCTCTGTGAGGTTTAACTGTAGCGGCACACTGTGCCCTTCTGGTCAGGACTGCCTCCAGGTGGACGGCACATCTCGCTGCTTGGACCCGTGTGATCACTACACGCCGCTAGACGACGCCTGGAGAGCCACGGACAACAGGGGAGGATCGCCTTATCACTGCGACGTCCGCTCAGACTGGCAGGGCTGGTACCGTCTGTTCCTCGGTAACAGCAGCGTTCAGATGCCAGACAGATGCATTGAGAAGTACATGTGTGGAACTCGTGCTCCAATATGGCTGCAGACGCCCCATCCACTGCTCTCTGCAGGCATCATAGAGGCCCAGGTCTGTGGCAGCTGGACGGGAGGCTGCTGCAAGTTCAAGTCCAACCCAATCCATGTGAAAGCCTGCCCAAGAAACTGCTACGTCTACAAGCTCATAAAGCCCAGTGCTTGCTCTCTAGCATACTGTGCAGGTAAGCAACAGGTATTGCTTCTATTCCGTCACACTGTGGTTTCAAAGTTGTGCCAAATGCTAAGATCTAGATCCAGAGGCTTCGGCTGCTGAAGCACAGAGCTATAAGTCTAGTTCTTCAGACTGAAAGTGAATGGAATCCTTATTCCATATATTGTATCAGAAGATGATCTTGTCTTCAGGATAATTCAGACCTTTGGTGCCATGAGATTCTCTAGTGGACTCAGTTGTTTTGTGCTCCTCATCAGATGTCAACACAACAATACCTGTGTGTGACACCTGCAGTGCAGCTGAGACCTGTGTGAGCGATGACAAGAACAGCTGGAGGTGTGAAGGTCAGTCTGAGTGACCATCAAACATCCACCATCCCACATTTATTTTTTATTTATTTAATTTATTTAAAAGGGACAATGTACAGTTAGAACATAAATGTTGCCATTTGATGCACTATACCAGATTATAGCTTTAAGCTAATTTGCATCTGTAGTCCCTTGGCAGGTCACAAAAATACAACACAGTAACAAGACAGATTATTAGTATACAGGGATAAAACACCACAACAACATGGTTACACACGTCTGCGTGCAACTCCCCCCACCTTCCTCATCCCACCCACGCCCACACACACAAAAACAAGTCTAAGGACCAAATTAGTGGTTGCAGAGCTGAGCAGCTTTTAACAGATTTTTTAGGTTAGATTTGAAGACTCTGAGAGAGCTACTGCCCCTTACGGCGTCAGGTAAGGTATTCCACTGGTTTGTGGCTCTTACAGAAAAAGCAGATTGCCCCGCTACAGTGCGGCGAAATGGTATGGTACAATCTCGTATGGAGGATATTCTAGTGGATCTGATGGAATTTGACGAGCGAGCGTGGACAAAAACACATAATGACTGTGGGGCCAAACCATTTAAAATTTTATAGACCATACACAAATTGACGAATAACCTAAAATTCTCAAAGCTCAATAACTCATGTTTGTCAAGTATCCTACAATGATGATAACGAATTGGCTTTTTGTCCAGTGTTTTTAAGGTTTGTTTGTATAAAGACTCCAGAGGTCTCAAAGTAGATTCACCAGCCTGCCCCCAGCAGGTGATACAATATGACATGCGGGACAAAATCATGGCGTGCATAAATATCTTGGCTGCATCCAGAGAGAGACAATTTCTGATGTGTTTAAAATTAACTAAATTGTATTTTATGGTTTTAACCATTTTTTTGACATGTTTCTTAAATTTTAAATTTGGATCCAGAAACAGGCCAAGATATTTAAATTCAGTAACTATATCAATTCGTTCACCTTTAATGAGAATCTCAACATCAGGGATTTGTACCATGGTTTTAGAAAAAAACATACATTTTGTTTTGTTTACATTTAAACTCAAACATGATTGATCAAGCCAAAGAGTGATTCTCTCCAGTGCAGTTGTTAACTTAGCAGCTGCTAAGTCAGCTGTTTTAGCATTTACATGAACAACAGTGTCATCTGCATACATCTGCAGATCGACGTCAGCACACTGTTCAGCAAGATCATTAATATAAAGACTAAATAGGACCTAAAGGACCTAAAGGACCTAATACCGAGCCTTGTGGGACTCCCATAGTACATGTCCTGTAACTGGACTGTGCATCACAGACTTTAACACATTGCCTCCTGTTTGATAAATATGACGACATCCAAGCCAGAGCTCTAGACGAAAAATTAAATTTAGAAAGTTTTGATATTAAGACACTGTGGTTAACTGTATCAAATGCTTTACGCAGGTCTAAAAATACAGCACCAACTACTCCGCCTTTATCGAGCCGTGATTTAATTTGCTCTATTAAATGTAAGGAGGCAGTCTCGGTTGAATGGTTCGTTCTAAAACCAAATTGCATACAATGTAGACCAAAATTGCTGGTGTTAAGAAATGAGGTCAGTTGTTCAATGACAACCTTTTCAGCAATTTTTGAAAATACTGGCAGTATGCTTATAGGTCGATAGTTACTAGCTTCAAGGCGGTCTCCAGATTTAAAAACAGGTGTGACAATGGCACATTTCCAGTCATCAGGAAAAAGACTACGTTTAAAAGAGAGATTAATTAGGTGAGTGACAGGACAGTAGGGATGAGCCCGAATCCGAATATGTATTCGGATAAGCACGGATAATGAGTTAGATACGGATACAGATAATTTCCGAATAGTCCCGTTATTATTCGGGGATTTTTTAATTTTTTTATTATGCGCTTAATTGACGCAGCGCGTTCCGCCTCAATGACACAACAGGTTGAATGACACTAACAGCTGTTCTGCGGTGGACATGAGAGGACCGGGCGCGTCCCGTGACCCGCGGTCTCTCTCTTTTTATCCACTGATAAACGCAGCGCGTTCGCCCTTTCCCTCGAATAGAAGGTTCTACCGGTCGCATTCGCTGCCGTTTTTATTTGAGTGTCCTCGTAACCCGCTGCTATGGCAGAGAAGAGACGAACCGATGGAATATGCTGCACCCCGAGTCACCGTCAGCCCTTCCCCGATGTAGGCTATTTACATTCTCTAGGCCTACTGCTTAAACTCTTTTAAACATCACAACGTTTCCATCAAACTGATGCTTAGGACCTGTACTTTTTCAGCTGTCAATCAGTGCGTAGACGCCTAGGCCTACTTCAGGACCTATACAATAAAAATCGGAAACTGCAAACTTGACATATTGAAATCACATATGGCTTTGTGGAAAGGCTAAAATATTATTTAGGGTTTATGAGATTGGCACGTTGATACAGATTGTTCCTAAACCTTAGTTTAGTAAAACAAATGTAAAAAAAGAGCGATAGGGAGAGATAGAGATAAAAAAAAAAAATCATGAAATACAGCTGTATTTTCCCCAGTTAAAGGGAGACCTTAATTAAGTTAAAAGTAAAACACTGGCCCTCATTTACTAACAGTGAGAAGCCTATGCACAGATTTGGGCTGTTATTTATCAATATTTTCGTTCCCTGAATTTCTTCGTATTATGAGAACAAAGAAGAGAGAGATGAAAAGGTAGAAATATATCTGACTTTTTGACTTATATTTCAACATTACATCAATTTGATGCTTTGAAGGGACAACAATTGCATTGACAATGAATATTAGTTTATAAAATCAATGTAGGTGTAACTTCCTTTAATGTAGGCTAATGTAAAAGAAACTTCCGGTATACGCCACGCCCACTTCTTCTTGTGTATCCGGATACAGATACAGATACAGATAATTTTGTTGGTTGAACAGATACAGATACAGATACAGATAATGACATCTCCGCACACCCCTACAGGACAGGATAAAATATCCTTATGTGACTTAACAAACTTGGTGTCAAAGTGAAAAGCATCTCTAGATTTTGAGCTTTTCAGAGAGCTGATGATTTTTTGTACTTGTGACACATTTGTTTCTACCAGTTCAAAGACCGGGGCTGTTTTATCTAGTGGAGCAACATCCAGTTTTCTTGTTGGAAATTTTTTCCCAAGTTCACATACAGATTCAAGAAAGAAATTATTAAGAGCAGAAGCAACAACACGATTATCTTCAATTAACTCTCCCTGTACTTTTAATATAAGATCTCCAATAGATTTATGGTTTCTCCTTGTGAGATCATCAATATTTTCCCATATCAATTTAATGTTGCCTCTTGCCTCATTTAAAATATTGACATAAAATCGGGATTTAGCTGATCTTAGTTCTTGGATAACTTTGTTCCTCAAACCTTTATAAACCAGCATATCAATTTCTCTTCTAGTTTTAATTGCCTTCCTCAGTGCAGCATCTCTAGTTTTCATCAGCTTCCATAAATTCTCATTGAACCAAGGTAAATTATTTTTGTTTTTAAATTGTGTCTTGACACTCACACTAAATCTCTCTTTCACAGAATTAATTTTGTGAGTTAAAGTGTTACACCCATAGTTCAGATCATCAGAGGATAATACATCATCCCAATTCAAACTGTTAATTTCACTTGCAAATTCTTCTTGTTTAGCTTTCGGTATGCACTTGCAGATGACTTACCTTGATGGTTTTGACACAAAAAGAGTTTAGTGTATATTACGTTTAACATTTCAATCTTTCCTGTTAGAAACTCCGACTCCTTCACCAACAGGTCAGATTGTTATGTGCTGCTTTGTGTGGTGTAAAATCTGTCTACATGTTGCTGAAGCTCAAAATACTTTTATACCTGGTTCCCACTGATACTTTGAATGACAATGTTTTTCTACTTTGGTACCATCAGATTCTCTAGTGGACTAAGTTGTTGTGTGCTCCTCATCAGATGTCAACACAAGCAGAATAAATTCAATTAAAATGACATTACTCCCAAAGTTCCTATATCTATTCCAATGTCTCCCCATCTTTCTTCCCAAATCCTTTTTTCAGGCCCTTGACTCTTTAATGATAAATTACATTTGGAATGGTAAACATCCTCGGTTACGGAAAGCTTTTCTTCAAAGACCCAAACAAACGGGTGGAATGGCTCTTCCTAATTTTCAATACTATTACTGGGCGGCTAATATCCGTTCTCTAATGTATTGGGTGCATTTTCACCTTGACGACTCAGCCCCAGTCTGGGTAACAATGGAGTCCAGCGCTATTAGCCCATTGTCTCTATCTGCCCTCTTAAGCGCCGCACTTCCACTCTCTTCGGCTATTCCCAACAGTAGTCCTGTGATTAAGCACTCCCTTCGAATTTGGACCCAATTTAGGAAGAATTTTGGAATGCAGAATTTTTCACTTTTCAGTCCAATTGCAGCTAATCATTTGTTTACTCCCTCGACTGTGGATGGCGCATTCAAGATCTGGCATAAAAAAGGCTTAAAATGTATCGGTGATTTATTTATTAATGATCTATTTGTTAGTTTTTCTCAATTGACAACAAATTTTGGTATAGAAAAGACTAATTTTTTCCGATATCTGCAAATCAGGAATTTTACGCAGAAGTTAATTCCCCAATTCCCTCACAAACCGCCAGCCAATCATGTCGATTTGTTTTTTTCTGTAAACCCCACATTAAAAGGCTCAATTTCTGTGTTTTTCAACCTTATTTCGAAGTTGCATAGCCCCTCATTAGCAGCTATAAGAACCCTGTGGGAGCAGGACCTAGGTTCTGCCTTCACAGATCACATGTGGGATTCAGTCCTGGTTCGGATACACTCTACCTCCATGTGCGCCCGACACGCTCTTGTGCAATTTAAAGTAGTACATCGTATCCACATATCTAAAACTAAACTAGCTCGTATGTTCCCCGATGTAGACCCGACCTGTGATAGCTGTAAGAGCGCACCGGCATCACTCTTTCACATGTACTGGCTATGTCCCACCTTGAGTGGGTTCTGGACATCAGTTTTTCAAACTATGTCTGAAGTACTTCAACATCAAATCGAGCCGAACCCTTTTACTGCTATTTTTGGCATAGCTCCCAATTCAGGCTTGCCTAAGGTGAAGCTAAAGGTACTGGCCTTTATCTCTTTGCTTGCTCGTAGAGCTATCTTGTTCAAATGGAAAGATCCCGCCCCTCCCTCCCACTCTCATTGGCTTAGAGACATTATGTCATGTATGAATCTGGAGAAAATTCGTTGCACTGCCCATGAATCTGAGACTAAATTTTATAGAATGTGGCGCCCCTTCCTGGACTACTATGAGAAGCCGACCACAATGGTTGAGGAGTAGCTACCCCCTCCCCTTTTTTATTTGATATAATTTTTTTTTTTTTTTTTTTTTTTTTTTTTTTTTTTAATAATATATATATATATATATATATATATATGTGTGTATATATATATATATATATTTTTTTTTTTTTTTTTTTTTTTTTTTTTTTTCATATTGGTTGTTTGTTTTTGTTTCTTGTGTGTGTTTGTGTTTCTGATGCAGGACTGTTTGTGATTGGGTGGGATATGGGTGGGGTATGTGCGGGAGGGAAAAAAGGGGGAAAAAAATTAATAATCCATTGTATTGCAGCTGCATGATAGTACTTTGTGATTTAATAAAAAAAACCTTTGGAAAGATGTCAACACAACAATACCTGTGTGTGATACCTGCAGTGCAGCTCAGACCTGTGTGAGCAATGGCACCGTCTGGAGGTGTGAAGGTCAGTCTGAGTGACCATCAAACATCCACCATTCCACATCATTTTGACTCAAAAAGAGTTTGGTGTATAATAAATTTAAAATTCAAAATATTTTTCTTTCCTGTTAAACAATTCCACAAGAGAGTTGACTCCTTCACCAACAGGTCAGATTGACATGTGCTGGTTTGTGTGGTGTAACATCTGTCTACATGTTGTTGAAGCTCAAAATACTTTACTATACTATACCAACATTACCTTTACTTTGAATGACAATGTTTTTCTTTAAGAGTCTTCACCTTGAAACTGAGGCTGTGTTCGTAAAGCCCTACTAACGTCCTCCTCATACTAATCTTGATTTCATTGCCTTGTTTCCGCTGTAGATGAACCCAGTCTTCTGGAGTCGGAGCTGGTGTGTGGACGGGAGCAGATGCGTCTGAAGGTCCCAAAGAGAATCCTGGAGGAACACGGCTTGAATGGTTCCTCTGCTCACCTGATCGACCCGCGCTGCCACGAGCAGGTGGACGGCCAGGAGACCACGACCTACCTGGTGGAACGGAGGGAGGTCTGTGGAAATGTGGTGAAGGTCAGTGAGAATCCAGAACAATTCAAGGCACTTTATCTATAGAAAAGAGGGTCAAATTCCCGCCCACACACATGTCTGCAACCCTTTACTCCTATCAATGAGCGTGCATAAATCAACACACACATAACACACATACATACTGTATATTATCAAGAGAGACTAACTCGGGGAAGGGGGCTACATGATGGATGGACACACACACTCTCTTCGTTGTCCATTGAATTGTCCGCGAGCAACTTGTGGATGGTGTCTACGGCACTAGAAAGATTCCCCACTTTCTGTGAAATGGTATTCAAGATAGCGATGATAACAGCATTCATCAGCCTCAACAAATTTCAAACTATTGTGTCCACCCATTGTCCTTTCCAGAATGACGGGACCCACGTCACGTACTCCAACATTGTGTTCGTGTACCCCTCCAATCGGTCCGAGGCATCGATCTCTGTCCCGAGGAGTTTCCCATTCTCCTGCGTCTTCCCACTCGATGACATCACCAGCCTGGACGCCGCCATCGGATTCCAGCCGCCGTGAGTTCACCACCTTCACCGCATCACAATGATGTTCTAATCTGATCCCTGAGGGTTCCACACATTTCTAAGATTTTCCTTCCCCCAAAATGAGGCCCTATGTTCCCACAGCCTGCGGGTCCCAAAGCCCCTCTCAGGTATCAGGCTGGTCATCCCAATGTTCCCAGGTTTATATTACAACTTGTAGGATGTTCCTGAAAATGGCGATTCGGTTCAGGCATCACAGCTGGGTGGTTAGGGGTAAGGGGACAGGGAGAGGTTAGGATAGTAGTGAGACTGACACACATAGACATTCTTTTCACTATTGTTATAGTTAGATTACTTGGTATGTGGGAACACAGGGATGTGGGAACATAGGCACGCTCCCATCACAATTATGTACTAGCCTGACCTCTGAGCTTGGGGTCATCCCAATGCTTCCAGGTTTAAACTGCACCAAATTAGATGTTCCCTAAATTGGCGATTCGGTTCAGGCATCACAACTGGGTGGTTAGGGTAAGGGGACAGGGAGAGGTTAGAATTTTGGGGTGACTGTGGCTCAGTTGGTAGAGCTGGTCGGCCGATGATCAAAGGGTTGGAGGTTCGATCCCCGCCCTGCCACCTGCGTCATAGTTGTTGTGTCAAGACACTTCACCCACCTTGCCTTGTGTGAATGTATGAATGTGTGTGTGAATGGTAACGTGGGAAAGGAAAACAGGTCTCCCTTGCATAAGAGTCTTCGGTCTTAATGGGATTAACCTGTAGAAATAAAGGTTAAAAAAAAAAAAAAGAATAGGAGTCAGACTGACAAAGACACACACACACACACACACACACACACACACACATTCATACAGACATACTACCCTGACATATTACCTCATTGATGTACTAGCCTGATTGTGAGCGTATCAATACTCCCAGGACTCAATGTTCCATATGTCAGGGTAGAATGTCTCTATGTGTGTGTCGGTCTCACTCCTATTCTAACCTCTCCCTGTCCCCTTACCCCTAACCCCTAACCACCCAGCTGTCATGCCTAAACCTAATCGCCAATTTCAGGAACATCGTATGTGTGATAAACCTGGGAGCATTGAGCCCTGGAAAAATGTAGATGTCCAGCATCTTATCTTCACATTAGTTTCTCACCGATAGATCAGTCTGGAATTTCTCCAATCTCCATCGATTAAGTTTGCCTCTAAAAAGTCAATTGAAATACATTCATAACAGTTTTTGTTTGTCGTCTGTTTGTAGACCGGGTGGGGAGGGTGTGGTGAGTTCTGGCGATCCCACCAAAGTGTCCATGACTCTGTACACGAGGTCGGACTTCAGCGAGGCGTTCCCGGCCGGCCCCGTCCGCCTGCCGCTTGGCTCCGCTCTGCACGTTGGCGTATCCGTGAACAACACCGAATACGACGGCTTCGGGCTGCTGCTGGAAACCTGCTACGTCACAAACTCTCCCAACGCCAGCGACCCCCGCAAACACTTCCTCATCCAGAACAGGTGACGACCAAAGTCAAAAGTCAAAGTCAAATTCAGCTTTATCTTCAGTATCTTCAATATGTGCCAGACATACAGAGGAATCGAAATTGCTTTAATTATTGAATTATTTTATTGAGTGTAGTGTTTTTAAGTATTGAGCAATTCCTCTAACGTTGCCAGGAGAATCATTATTTCCAGTTCGAGGGCAGATTTTCACAGTAAAAGTTCAGCTAAACGAGGCCGTAGCCATGGAATCGACGTGGGTGTCATTCTAAATTATTTAAAAAAAATATGTATTATTTAGATTGATGATGTGTGCCTCTCCTGGAAAAGCACTTCACTTCTTTACTTATATTTGTTATATATATATATATATATATATATGTTGGACTGTACATTTTGAGCATATTTTAGTGTCCCTCTCAATGTATATTATTATTATTATTATTATTATTATTATTATTATTATTATTATTATTATATATATGAGCTGCTGTGTGATTGTCTCCTCCCTCCAGGTGTGCCGTTGACCGTCGCCATGTGACGGTGATAGAGAGCGGTGCTTCTCTGCGAGCTCGTTTCTCTGCTCTGCTGTTCCTGTACCACGGGACCTATGAGGACGTTTACCTGCACTGCAGCATCAGCATGTGTGACCGCAGCAGCGCCCCCTGCAGCCCGGTGAGTGACGTAAATAATTTTAGTCAATGATTGTATTCCTTTGTGATTTTATATTATTTTCTGTACATGTGACATATATTGTATACTGTTCCGTCAGGGAGAGGGATCCCTTTCTCTGTCACTCACTTCTACACTTAAAAAAATCCTGTTAAAGTTTTTTTTTTGTGGGAGATTTTTCTCAGCCGAGCTAAGGGCAGGGTGTCATACTGTACAGAATGTAAAGACCACTGTCTTACTTTACTCATAACAATTCAGCAGTCAGTGGTCATCAGAAATGCTAAAAGTTTAACTTCAGAAATTCAGGGTCAAGGGTTCGACCTTCATGGTTGAATGCACTTATTGGAAGTCGCTTAGGATAAAAGCTTCGGCTAAATAAAATGTAATGTAATGTAATACTCTTATCAACATGGGATTGGAAAAATATGATCTTTGTGAATAAACTTAAAAAACTTCTTCTGGGTTTTTAGAACTGTTCAAAGCGCCAGGCTCGGTCTGCAGCCTCCTCCGATCAGCTTCCTGTTGCTGTCGGACCAATCAGCTGTGAGTATTTCCTGTTAATAAAAACACATCTGTTCTTCTTTGAAATATGACCTGCGTTCCAAATCACATACTCTTTATTATTTTCTTTCTATTTTGCATTCTACATATGACAATAAAAATAATCTAGTTAGTATGCTACAATTGGGGCATACTTTTACTTATTTATGTCATCATATCATTGACGTCACTTCCGGTGAGCACTGGATTGTGGGTCAGAATCGCCCAAATAGGATGCTGATTTCAACACTAAAAATCCCGTCCGGACGTAGCAGACATCCGGAAATTTTCATACTAAATCTGACTACAAGAATTGGGACATCCTAAATCTTTTTTTCTCCCATACTAAATGGTAAATAGTATGGGGATTGGAACACAGCCTTGGTCTTTATGTTCTGATCGATAAATGTTTCTCTGTTTGTGTCTTCAGGGTTTTGAGGAGCAGAAGACGACGTCGCAGATTTTTACTTTTTTTCATCTTAATCATGAACAGAAAATCAACTCTGATCAATGTAACCAGATATAACCACTAGCTGGGTTTACATGGACACTCATATTCAGATTAAAAACGTTTTCGTCAAGACCAAACCAAATCTAACCGTTCCATATAAAGTCCTTATTCTGAATAAAAAGGAATAAAGTGAATTATATTGATTATAGTGATTTTAACCTTTTCATAAACCAATCAAAAGAAAACTTGTTCCATATAAATGATTAAAGCCGATTAGCTTCTGGCTACGTTGATCTGACCTGCTCACTAACTGGACCTCGTCGGATGCAAGATTTATAATTCAAACTATTTGACGTCTTAGTATCTTGGAGGGATTGTAATGCAAGTCAGGAGCGAATCACCTTTTTTTTTTCTTTTTTAAAGATTATTTTTTGGCAAATTTTATGCTTTATTAGACAGTACAGACTTGAAATGGGGAGACAGAGAGAGAGAGAGAGAGAGAGAGAGGGGGGGGGGGGACCTGCAGTAAAGGTCCACGGGTCAGATTTGAACCCGCGACCACTGCAACGAAGGCCGGTGCCAATATGGTACGTGCTCTATCCACTACGCCACCGGAGCACCCCACAATTCACCTTTCAAACAAAAAATTAAATAATAATTGCAACAGTCCGCTCTCAGTGAAGCAAACGATGTCAGAACCACTTTGCACGTGTCAAATTGATCGAATTCTTTGGGCATTTCAACATCTGATCCATTCACTGTATTAAACGTCCATGTAAACAGTAAAGCTGGAATCTGCAAACTGAATTAATTCATTCGGTTTGACATGCTCATGCTTTATGTCCCACAAGCCCGGTCTGAGCTGGGAAAGACAGCTTTTAGCTTCAGTGCCCCCGACTCCTGGAACAACTTACAGCAACAAATTAAACTAAATACCTTCATATCCTTTAATCAATTTAAACAAACTATCTTAAATCAGCCAAACTCTACCTGTAACTGTTTTAATTAGGCTATATTGTACTTTCACCCATTTCATTTGAATTGCTGCCACTCTTCACCACTATGTAAATGTTTCAATTGTTTGTTTTTTTCTCTCTTCACCTGTTGTGTATTTGATGTATTTGCGTTGAATATTGTGTATGCATTGTTGTTTTTCCTTGGAATTTATTTGAACTCGACACCATTGTAAATGAGGGTCACCCCTCAATTGGTCTCTCGAGGATAAATAAAAGTTAAATGAAAAAAATGAAAAATTATCCACGTTAACTAATCAATCAATCAATCAATCCTTATAAACAGTGTGAAATCAACAACACTTGAAGCTGATTACTTTTTATTTTTGTGATGATTACACAATAATAAAATATATTACACTTTTCATTGAGTCTGTTTTGTACCTGCACCAGTGTCTGATGGGGGGGAAGGGATGGGGGGGGGGGGCACACCAGTTTGTAAACCCTGCCATACTGAGAAATACAGAGAGTTTTGTGGAGCTGATGATAGGCTTAATCAACTTTGTGTCAACTCGTTTTGCGATGGCTTGAATCTAACCAACATTCAGTTATATAAGCAAGTAATATAGCATATAAGCAAGTTGCACTTAGCAGGACCTTTGACCTCTACAAATACAGTGAATACAATAAAGTGAGAGAATGATGTAAATAGAGAGAGAGAGAGATAGGAGAGAGAGACAGCGAGAAAGAGAGAGACAGACAGCGAGAGAGAGAGAGACAGACAGCGAGAAAGAGAGAGACAGACAGAGAGAGAGAGAGAGGGAGAGAAAGCCAGAGGGAGTTTATGGTAATATCCAGCTGATTAATCACAGTGAGTGTCAGGTGCTCAGTCATCTGATAATGTGACAGACAGAGGCAGGGCGGCTTCCTCTCCGAACCAACGCTAATTATAGACTGACATAATGACATTCTGTGTGTGTGTGTGTGTGTGTGTGTGTGTGTGTGTGTGTGTGTGTGTGTGCGCGTGTGTGTGCGTGTGAGTGTGTGTGTGAGTGTGTGTGTGAGTGTGCTTGTGTGCTTGGGATCATGTACACGTCTCATCTTTGTTAAAAGTGATTGGATACTTTTTGGTTTTTAAAGGTGAAGTCAGTGATTCTGGAGAACGCTTGTTGTCAAAATCACTTTTTTGTCAAAATCAGTGAATGTCTCCTCATGATCCGCTACCTGTCTGTACTGTGTGTGCACTGAAAACAAAATCCAGTGTTAATACAATGCTTAGGCTCTGTAAATGGGCATGTTGCTAGCTGAAGTGGGACCCCTTTTGTTTACTTTCTCTTTCACTTGCATACCAGTTTACAGAGCCTAGGCTGTGTATTAACACTGGATTTTTTTTCAGTGCACACATAGTCCAGTGACTAACAAGCGTCTCAGCCTATAACAACAGGGTGTCCTCAATTTATTCTCCTTGCCAACACACACACACACACACACACACACACACACACACACACACACCACACCTCCATCAAGTCCACTTGCCGACAATGTGAACCCTGGAATGTTGAGTTCCCCAGCGTTTTATGTTAGATAGGTACAGTATGGGTCCCCAGCATGTAGTTATTCAGTCCCCAAATCGGTCATTTCTATAGCAGATTATATAGCAGACACACACGCACACACACACACACGCACGGACGGACAAACAGAGACACACACAGAGCACAGAGACACACACACCCAACCAACCACCCACCCACACACACACACACACACACACACACACACACACACACATCTTCATAGTTATCCCAGCGGTAGTGAGAGTTAACGGCTGGCCTAAGGGGGTGTGAATGCCTATAACACAGTACGGATAGAGGCACGGACCATAATGCCATCTGGTGCATTACCTCTGGTTTTATTCTATTGGACTCTAGTGTTATCTCACTGTCACCTTCACTTTCAATACAAAGTGTATGAAATAATAAGGATAATGCCAAAGTTTTTTAGAGGAACAGAGTAACTTAGCATAAATAATGAACAGATATCTATTTATCTATCTATCTATCTATCTATCTATCTATCTATCTATCTATCTATCTATCTATCTATCTATCTATCTATCTATCTATCTAACAACGTTTTACAGAGGTGAGAGAGGTTTACAAGCACTGCTCACATTTTAGATTTAGTCTATTTATCCTCCATAACATGTCTTCTTTCATACTAGTATAAATCAAAGGTCCAACATGTACATTCAGGTGTTTATGTGACTAAACCTTGTCTGTTTGCGTCTGTATATTCCTCCTGTTCAACCATCTTTAACGGACATTATCTCAACACAAGTTTTTTCAATGTTCAATACGTTGTTAGTTGTCTGATACATGTTGTACCTAAAACATGCAGAAAATACATTTACAAAAAGTTGAAACCAAAAGTCTAAATTCCCAATGTTAAAGAAAATCACTCAATTGGGTCTCCTCACTGTCTGAGTTTACTACAACCCCCTCCCCTCCCTTTACAAGCAGAAGAGGAAAAGATGTGCAACATAACAGAAATGCTGCAAATCTCAGATGGGCTTTATCAGACCCGCTCCACTAACATGCTTTATGCTTTATGTCCCACAAGCCCGGTCTGAGCTGGGAAAGACAGCTTTTAGCTTCAGTGCCCCTGACTCCTGGAACAACTTACAGCAACAAATTAAACTAAATAACTTCATATCCTTTAACCAATTTAAACAAACTATCTTGAATCTGCAAAACTCTACCTGTAACTGTTTTAATTAGGCTATATTGTACTTTCACCCATTTCATTTTAATTGCTGCCACTCTTCACCACTGTGTAAATGTTTCAATTGTTTTTCTCTTCACCTGTTGTTGTGTATTTGATGTATTTGCGTTGAATATTGTGTATGTATTGTTGTTTTTCCTTTGAATTTGTTTTGAACTCGACGTCATTGTAAATGAGGGTCACCCCTCAATTGGTCTCTCGAGGATAGATAAAAGTTAAATGAAATATTGCTACCAGATGATAGCGTGGTGCGTATTGTAAAACTATTTGATCCGTGCGTGTTTTTGTTTATTTTTTAAAATAATTTTAATCTAATTATTTCTGTCTGATTTTATAACTTGTTTTGGCTTAATCTTTTTTTTATTGTTTTTCTTTAAATCATCAGTAAGGCAAGGCAAGGCAAGGCAAGGCAAGGCAAGGAGAAGCAAGGCAAGGCAAGGCAAGGCAAGGCAAGGCAAGGCAAGGCAATTTATAGAGCACATTTCAGGCACAGGGCCACTCAAGGTGCTTCACAGGGTTAAAATCAATGAGTGACAGGAAGGGATATATGTTAAGATGTCAGTTAAAATGTTGACTACAATGTTGACTAGAATGTAACAGTGGTGTACGAAAACTCAATAAAATACTAATTATAAAAAAGAAAACAAAAAGAAAAAAAAGCAGACCTTTTTATTTATTATTTTGTTGTTTATATGTATGTATACACACACACACACACACACACACACACACACACACACAAACACACACAGTGAGTGAGTGTGTGAGTGAGTGAGTGAGTGTGTGTGTGAGTGAGTGAGTGAGTGAGTGAGTGAGTGAGTGAGTGAGTGAGTGAGTGAGTGTGTCTCTGAAACTTTGTACTAGTTTAAATTTTAACAACAGATGTCGTCAGATGCAGCAGACGACAAACTTTTTATGGCCAGCTGTACGTAAGGAGAAAGAGTATGCTATTTGGTACGCAGGGTTAGAGGCAACTCTTATACAGACAAAAAAAATACTTTAATTAGTGTTTATTGTGTGTGTCTGTGTGTGTGTGTGTGTGTGTGTGTGTGTGTGTGTGTTTGGGTTGTCAGAGTAACCTGTCACTTCAGTTTCTATCCCCACGGCAACGTCACTAATTCATGAATACAAATTAAGCACTGGTGGGTATGAATGTGGTTTGAGCTCATTTGTGCAAATGCAAATTTGAAAAACGTCTTTTATACCTGACACCCGCCAGGCTAACCTGTGTGTGTGTAGGTGTGTGTGTTAGTGTGCATGTGTGTGTGTGTGTGAGAGAGAGACAGAGAGAGAGTAAACGAGTGTGTGTGTGTGTGTGTGTGTGTGAGTGAGAGAGAGAGAGAGACAGAGAGAGAGAGTAAATGAGTGAGTGTGTGTGTGAGAGAGAAACAGAGAGAAAGAGAGAGGAGAGACAGATATAGAGTGAGTAAGTGAGTGTGTGTGTGTGTGAGTGACTGAGTGATAAATGAGTCTGTCTCTGTGTGTGTGTGTGGCTTTGTGCTGCTTAACTCTTCTGCCTGTGAGAGGTGAAACAAGGCCAGCCACTCTTTCTTAAACCATAGTGTGTGGACACTGTTTTAATTGGATGAGCTGTTAGAGGTAAACTACACAGTGTTTCTCTCTCTCTCTCTCTCTCTCTCTTTCTGTCTAAATGCCTGGAGTCAGCCCTGCTCTTTAATTACCAGTTAATATTACATGAACCTGTGAAGATGTAGAGCTTTCTCCTTTTCAATTTGTTATTTTGCTTTTACTACCTTTAATGGCTTTCCCCTTATTGGATTTCTGGAGTGAGTGTGTTTGATGTGTGTGTGTGTGTGTGTGTGTGTGTGTGTGTGTGTGTGTGTGTGTGTGTGTGTGTGTGTGTGTGTGTGTGTGTGTCGGATTGGAAAAAACTTTATGTAGGAAAGTATAGATGTATCCGGGCATTAAAAGTAATCATTACTGGCGCTCCGGTGGTGTAGTGCAGAGGTTCCCAACCTGGGGTCCGCGCCCCCCAGCAGGGGGCGCCAGAGATCGCAAAGGGGGCGCACAAGTTTGTCTGTGCTGAGGTTGTGACTTGTGAAAAAAAAAAAAAAAAAAAATTGCAATTTTTTTTTTAACCTTTATTTATACAGGTATATCCCATTGAGTCCGAAGACTCTTTTTCAAGGGAGACCTGTTCCCATTTACACGTTACCATTCACACACCGATAGCAGGCTAACTATCGACATTCACACGAGGCAAGGTGGGTGAAGTGTCTTGCCCAAGGACACAACAACTATGACACAGTTGGCAGGGCGGGGATCGAACCTCCAACCCTTTGATCATCGGCCGACCCACTCAACCAACTGAGCCACAGTCGCCCAAACATTAAATTCATAAAACCCCAATAACATCCAATTGGATCAAAACGATGTTTAATGCTAATGAAAACATATTATTGGTCCACATTTAAATTCATTATTATATGACCTCTGAACTTGCGTAAGCAACCTTCCGGTCGGCTTGTGGGTGGCGGGCGATGCTGATTGTTTTGCTGTGGTCAGCCTCACTTTACACAGAAAAAAAAAATGTCTGTGTAACGTAAATGTACAGATGGTTCGTCTGTACCAAAGATGAAAACAAAGCGATATCTCCAGAGATACATCGATTTTGGTTTTATGGAAGGACAGGACAGTTTTCGGCCAGAATGCGTCATTTGTGGCGAGAAGCTAGCTAATCAAAGCTTGAAACCAAGCAAACTGAAACGACACCAGGAGACCAAACACCCCGAGACTATTGGTGAAAGTCGAGAATATTTTGAGAGAAAGAAGCAATTGGCACAATCCAGAAGATCCACGGACATCAGAAAAGCTTTTGAAAGAGCAGGTACTGATTTACACGGAGCCACGGAGCTCTGTGTAAATCAGTACCTGTTTATTTTTTTTGCAAATAAAAGTTATTAATCACTCTATTCTTTTATTGTGTGTATGTGGGTCGGAGTTAGGGTTGGGGGGGCCTTGCTTGTCTTGGACCCTGGCACGGAGGTCCTCAGGGAAAAAAGGTTGGGAACCACTGGTGTAGTGGATAGAGCGCGTACCATATCAGCTCTGGCCTTCGTTGTAGTGGTTGCGGGTTCAAATCCAACCCGTGGACCTTTACTGCAGGTCATCCCCTCCCCCCTCTCTCTGTCTCCCCATTTCAACTCTGTACTGTCTAATAAAGCTTGAAAATGCCAAAAAAAAATTATCTCAGAAACAAAGGCAAGAAACTTGTTCTAATTGACCCTCATCTCACAAACTAACTAATTAATTGCACTTTGGACTGAACTTTAACCTCTTTTTGCTTGGCGTGTGCTTTTACCACTTTTAATGCGTCCCTGGGGAAAATCTAGTTTCGATAACTGTTTTGTGTTCATATTAAAAGTCACATATTATGCTCATGTTCAGGGTACAAATTGAATTTTTTTGTGATTTTTTTCACACCGTAATTTTGACAAAACATAATACTGTAAAGTGCATTTTGCATTAGAGGCATTCAAGATAACCAGCCTGTTTACCCTGAGCAGTC
>CM049402.1:32597500-32643125 GCA_026929865.2 Hyperoplus lanceolatus
CACATTTATACTAGCCTGGCTCCGCCCGCCCGCCTACTTCCAGCCAAATTTTATTTTCCCTTCAGTAGTCAGTCTGGGTGTACAGCCCATTTCCCAGTTTTGCTGGAGATTCGACAGCCGGTCCAATCAGCGAACAGAGCGAATGGCTGAGAACGATGACGTCGAAGTCGCGCTCCAGTTTCAGTTGCCAGAAGCCGGCTCATGACACACGTGACGACCAAACGTTATGCGATTGGTTGGCTAATCCAGAGTGGCACTGGGCAGATCCAATAGTTTTAAACTTTAACAGACACCCGCCTCCATGAGTGAACGTTTGCCAATTAAAGCACTGCTGGACCTTCTGTACAAATGAAATGAAGTACGATGGTCTGGCAGCACCAGGCTACATTTATACTACATAGGATCTCAGAATTCAATACACCTTCATATTCAAACTGGTGAAGTAGGCCTTTAAAGAGGACCTATTATGCTACTTTTCTGGTCTTAATTTCTTGTTTTACACTGCTATAGAGCAACCTGACACGAATCACATCACAAAAAACTACGTAGATTTTCGGGAAGCTTTTTCTCTTATTTTGGCGATCCAGCACATCCTGTCAACACTTGAGTGTGTGTGCTTCGGCTCCCTCCCCCCTGCAAACCCCACTCCGTTGTGATTGGTTACCTTCCTTCCGGAACACTTTCAGTGGCGGGAAGCGCGAGCATGGACCTATAAAGCCCAGTTCAGACCAAAGATTCACCTTGCAACTGCTTGCAACTCGCAACTCCTTGCGACGAGACGTTCTAAAAACTGGGCAGTTCACACTGCTGCACCGGGCTGCGACGGTAGGTGGTTTCCCTAGCAACTGTGAACGCTCCGGCACAGCTGAGAGCCACAACAGCAGCATCACTTGCGTCCGCTATCCCAATTTAGGTTTGCGATTATTTGTATTTTTATTTTGTTTGAGAGTAGGCTAGAGTTACTGTATTCTTTCATTTTCCACTACTTCTGCATTGTAGTAATTAGCTGGAGCTTACAGTTTGTTTAGATTACCCGCTAGTTGGATACATTGCATTTCCTGTTAGTTGAATTTCTGTTTGATCTTTCTTTGTTTACCATCGGCTCAACTACTACTGGGAGATGGATAACTATATTAGTGAGAGCGACATGGTCGCAGCGTTTGCGATCGCCCTGATCACTAAAAGGAGAAGACGCCGTACAACCAAAAAAACAAGAATATGGAGCCGCAGTTGGGTGTTACAGCGGCAGAAACAGGGTGCCTACACCAATCTGTGTAGAGAGCTGGAAGTCGGAGATATTTCCGCATTTTCAAATTTTACACGGCTATCACCCGCTCAGTTCCATCATCTGGAGGATCTGGTGAGGCCTTTAATTCAGAAGGGGAACACAAATTTTAGAGACTCCATATCGGCTGGCGAGAGACTCACCATTACTCTCCGCTTCTTGGCAACAGGTGAGTGAACATTCTGTCTTACAGTTGCTCTAAGCACCGCACAACACACACACACACACACCAAGCGCAATTAAGCAACCACAAAGGTGGAAAGGTCTCATTCAGCGCACAACGGCGACGACAGTGTGAGCACGCATGCACACACACACACCTAGACTTCGCACACACAATCATCACCAGCAACAGCTTGCCTCAAAATAGGCTAGGCTACGATATCAAATTGCCTCCTACATAGCCTATTTGGAGAACAATAATCAAAAGGACATGAGGTGGCCTCGACTCAGTGCTCAATGACAGGGCTGCTGCACATGATGACGTTAGGTGTAACCACCACTGTGCTATTATGGAGCATAAAACACTTTTACAACAACAAATTCAGTCAAAGCAATTCATTATAATATTTGTCTACCCTGCCTGCAACGCAGCTGATTCAGATGAAGGTCTACTACAGGCCACAAAAAAAAAAAAAAAAAACCTCACCGTGCACTTGCAGCAGTATCCCGGTGAGGATGGGCTGACTTTATGTAAGGCCAGTAAATCCACTATTTGTCCTTTTTTTGATTATTGATCACATATCTTCGAAAATCATGGCTTGAAAATGGCAATGCAAACAAGCCCGTCGACATAAACCGAGCCTTACGCATTTTACATTTCGCGCTCACTGACCTGTCTGTTAGTAGCCTAGCCTTTGTCCCGCCCACTAAAATAGCAAAATATTATTGGCTGATTCACCAGCCTACAATACATACAACCAATCATATAGTGCTGCTTTCAAAATGCATACTCATCTATAAGCTTGTAAGTATGCCTGGTCAGTTTCATGTCAACCACAATAAAATACACTTTCTCTAGGTGAGAGCTTCAAGAGCCTGGCCTACCTGTTCCGCATGGGGCACTCTACAGTTGCAGAGATAATCCCCGAGACATGCAGCGCCATCTACAGTGTCCTAAAGGATGACTACATGAAGGCAAGTTGTATCTTGTTTGATAAATAGCATTAAGACACTTTTCAATTTTGGAACAATGTATCTAAGGTGTGATTGTTGTTACAAAAAAATAAGAGAAACATACTTTAAGAACCAATATCAAAGTATTTTTGTATACACCTCTCATCTTGTACTTTTAACAGGTCTGCTGTTAAAAGTACAAAATTCGACATGAAATGTAATCCGGTTTCAAAGGTTTACTGGAAAAAAGTGTGCTCCCGTGCCTAGTGAGCTGTCATCAAAACTAAAGCTGCGCATGACAGCATCATACCAATTAAAGAGAACATATGGCCTAATAATGTTCAGCATTACTTAATTAAATTTGAGTTGTAGTAACACTTAAGATCAAATTTAAACAATATATACACTGTAAATTATTAGGAATTATACACATATAAAACTTTCAATTATCAAATGCTAATTTAATCAAATCAATTATTTATTATGCATATAACTGCATTACTGCTTTCAGAAATATAACAGTAACTAAAAATAAAAACAATAAAAAGCTTTTTTTCTTTAATTTTTTTATCCTAAGCTAAACACAATAAACATCTTAAGCTAAACACAATAAACATCTTAAGCTAAACACAATAAACATCTTAAGCTAAACACAATAAACATCTTATCCTAAGCTAAACACAATAAACATCTTATACTAAGCTAAACACAATAAACATCTTAAGCTAAACACAATAAACATCTTAAGCTAAACACAATAAACATCTTATACTAAGCTAAACACAATAAACATCTTAAGCTAAACACAATAAACATCTTATACTAAGCTAAACACAATAAACATTTTATCTGTAATCAAAGTGGCTGATAGGTTTGATGGAAATAACCGTAAGGGTAGGTGTGAGAGGTGTGAGAGGCTTGGGGGGGGGCTTGGATGCCTCTGTCTTTCACTGAAGCCTGGTAACAAGCTTCCTCCAGCTGGTGCTCTAAATCAAGCAATATGTTTTGATCAGTTATTCGCCTAATTTTCATTTCTAAGCTCTTGCAGAACATGGAAATCGCGTCCTCTTTATTTTCAGTTCTGCTTTTAAAATAATTTCCTACTGCTGTGAGGACCGCATCTTCCTCTTTTCTCTCCAAATCACGCTTTCTTCTTTTGCTTCCTGCGACATTCTGAACCTGAGGGACGGGGCAGGTGCTGCCTCGTCCCTCAGGTTCACTGTTCTCCTCCACTTCTATGTCCTCCTCCACTCCTATGTCCTCCTCCACAGTCAAAGTCTCTTCATCGATCTGTAAAAGAAAAAGAATATCAATACAAATTAAACATTATTTAAATAATATTCTTTGTTTTTCAGTGCCCCAACACCACAGAGGAGTGGAAGAAGGTGGCAAAGGGATTCCAGGACCAGTGGCAATTCCCCAACTGCCTTGGTGCTCTGGATGGCAAACACATCACTATTGTCCCTCCGCCATCCTCAGGGTCCACATTTTTTAATTATAAGCACACCTTTTCGGTAGTGCTGATGGCCCTGGTAGACAGCAACTACCGTTTTTTGTATGTTGATGTGGGGTGCAACGGTAGGGTGTCTGATGGAGGAGTGTTCAGGGGCTGCTCACTCCAGCAGTCCCTTGAGCTGAAGACAGCCAACATCCCCGACCCTGCACCACTACCTGGTACGGAGCTGCTGTCTCCATACTCAATTGTGGCTGATGAGGCCTTTCCATTGAAGGAATATATGATGAAGCCCTACCCCAGCCGCGGCCTCACCCAGGAACAGCGCATATTCAACTACCGGTAGGTTAAATTAACGGTTTAAATGACAATAGTGAATTTCTCATCCTTCTAAATCATAAAAGCGGACCTATTTTAGTTGCTTTCAGTACTTTTTTTGAACATTTCTGCACATTTAAACAAAGCAAATTAAAAAGTTGTTAATGTTTATCGTAATAGGAAGAAATAATACCATTATTACATCTCTAATCACAGGCTATCAAGAGCGCGGAGGGTGGTGGAGAATGCCTTTGGCATATTGGCCAACCGCTGGCGAGTCTTCACCACGAAAATCCACCTGCAGCCGGAGACTGTGGATAAAATCGTCCTGGCCTGTACCGTGCTGCACAACTTTTTACGTGCCCAGTGTGCTGATGATAACACCCAGCTTCATGAGCTGGAACAGGGTCCAACCCTTGCCCAGGCTGCACTGCCACGCAGCACGAATACCACAATGCAGGCGAAGCGAAATAGAGACCTCCTGTGCACATACATGTGCACAGATGCTGGTGCTCTGTCATGGCAATGGGATAAGATTTAATCATGTGTTTGTAATCAAGCTGTATTATATATTTTTTTTAATATTTTTAATCAATTGTATATACTTAGCCTATTCTATTATCCATCTCCCAGTAGTAGTTGAGTCGATGGTAAACAAAGAAAGATCAAACAGAAATTCAACTAACAGGAAATGCAATGTATCCAACAAGCGGGTAATCTAAACAAACTGTAAGCTCCAGCTAATTACTACAATGCAGAAGTAGTGGAAAATGAAAGAATACAGTAACTCTTGCCTACTATAGCTGTAATTTTAACATAATTAAAAATTTTGTAAATAAATACCTTTTCATCCATGTTGGACTGTGAGATCCTCTTTCGTATGTAATGCTCAAGAAAAGCGAGCCTCCTCACAATCCACTCCTGCCTGCCGGTTCTCCCACCGGCACTCCCAGAGGCCGGTACCTGATTTTTGTACCTATTGTACTGGGTACGGAGGGAGTGTATCTTCTTCCCAACCTCTTTTTCTGTAATAAAAGACCGCAGTTTTATTTATTTAATTAGCTTCCAATCCTGAAAGAAACTATTTTCAAATCACATGACTGTTTTGACTAGGTTCCCCATTTATAAGATAGCCTAAGTAAACTGTAGGCCTATACATTAAACGATAACCCATTAATGGTAGCTAACCAACGGTTATCAACGGTTGTAGCTAACGTATAACGGTAACCGTTGATCCCGTTAAATAATGTTAATCAGCTCAAGCCTCACGTTATATCGTTGTTCTGGAAACAAAGATAAAAACTGTTAGCATCTAAATCTTGTATTTAACAAGCCTATATATAGGGCTAAGTAGGCTTATAGTCGTATGCCTTTATGAACAGAAAGGAAACAAGGAAAGGACAAAGTAACAGAAAATAAAAACAAAACATTAACGTTAGCCTACTTACCGGAAACACCAAGTGCCGCCGCAATGTCGGCTACGGCTTTCCTTTTGGTATCCCTGTTGGCATATCCCTTACAGGTAGTGTCAAACAGGGCTGGTTGCTCTTCGAGAAGGCGTACCAAACTCTCCTCTCTCTCCTCGGACCAAAAGTCTGCCATCTTCTGTTCTGGATGCTGAAGTGGACAGTACGGGACCGGACCATGGACCAGACGGATTGAAGCCGTGACGTACACTTTTTTTTTTCCTGTGCGGTGTCCTGATTGGCTGAAGAGGAATAGCTACATCGTTGCGTTCTAAAACTGGACCTTGCGATTTGACATGTTGAATCTTCTGCGACTCCTTGCAACGGCTTGCAACGCGCTGCGACGAGCAGTTCACACTGCTGCGATTTCCCTCTGCGACGTTCTAAAACCGTCTCGTCGCAAGCAGTTGCAAGGTGAATCTTTGGTCTGAACTGGGCTTAAGGGCGCGAGGCAGACGCGAACAGGGAAGTGACAGCAGTACCATACATGGAAACATCCGCGTGGTGACGTCACACATTTTTATGCAACGTCACAAATTATGAAAGGCTAGACCGCTTTGAACACGTAACTTCTCGACTGTGTTTAGTGCTCTGCACAGACACCCCAGACGGTCAGCAGGGAATACGTCGAAATGCATGTAAGTCATTATTTGATAATTTAGTATGGTTAAGCATGACTATGAATCATCATAACAACATTTATAGGTCATACAAGTCAAAAAGCATCATAGGTCCTCTTTAAGTAAAGTAACACAATTAATAATCTATCAGTGCGGTATTGTGACTGGCTATTGAACACAGTGGTTATATATATATATATTAGGGTACTTGAACCAAAAAGCAAAGTCGACTTATCAAAAGTATCTTACGCAACTTTCATCTTCCCCGAACTGCAGTACAAGACTCCATGGTGTCCTCTGCTAGTCCATATTGTCTCATGATAAAAATCAGCCTTTGTCTCATAAGATTCTGCCCACAAATGCAAGATAAAGTTTACATTGGACTGTGTGTGTGTGTGTGTGTGTGTGTGTGTGTGTGTGTGCGACTGTAGTTTCCCTCTGTAGTACACAGCCCACATCATGCTGCGAGACAAGAGTTTCCAAGGACATAACAGTGGCAGTGATTAAAAAATAAAAAGTTAAAAGATTAATGTCCGAGACTTTTACGACGTTTGAAACATTTCAAAGTTCGGACCCCTAACGAGACGCAGCGGAACGGAGATCATTAACTTCCTGTTTGCTGCGCTGACATCATACGGTTCCATACACACACACACACACACACACACACGTACACACACACACACACACACACACAGGAATATGAAAACACAAACACGCACACGTACACACACACACACACACACACACAACCACACACACACAGAGGAATATGAAAACACAAACACGCACACGTACACACACACACAGGAATATGAAAACACACACCACACAAGCACGTACGCACACACATACACACATATGCTCAGACACACACACACTCAAACGCGAACAATCATAGTAACACAGAGACACACATGCTCAGACACACACACACACACACACACACACACACACACACACACACACACACACACACACACACACACACACACACAGCGGCGAGGCAGGAGGCAGCGGCTGCTTCTGAAGAACCAGGGAGAGACACAGAAAATCGCTTGTTCTTCTGAGAATTCTTTTTTGGTGGACAAAATGTCTCCATCATATCTGCTTGCACGCATCTAAAAAAGAGAATACGAAATGACTGTTATTCAACAGAGGAAAGTACAATGCTGTGGGAATGTAGCTATTGAGGTTTCCATACCAAAGCCATAAGACTGCTAAACTATTGAGCTCCCGAAGCCAACCACATGTCACTTTATTGAATTACATTGTCAGATAAGTTATAAAAACGTCCTTCACCAAACATAGAAGCTGTTTTGGTAAGAAAAAAAATTAACATGAGCAGTACACTTTGACCAATCAGAGCGAGGCTCCGATAAAAAAATTAAAAAAACTCTGTTCTTATTGGCTGTTGGGACTGTCCATACACTTTGGCACGACTTTGTTGGTGTGTAGAGCGTGTCAGGGAGGGACCAAAGAGAACAAGTGGAGCGGTTGAGGTATTTGGATTCGAATCTCTATCCCAACTGCTATTTTCTCCCCAAATCCTCCACCCCAGCTTTAATTAAGACCATACATATATTTAAACACATTGTGCTGCACGAGGCCAAACTGAGAGCCAACATGACTGTATGTCAGCAGTGCTCTACCGAACAGAGTAAAAACTTTCCTGCACTTAAAAAACATCTCTGCTCCATCCTAAACTAAAACAGGCCGAGGGCAAGACTTATAAATCAGACACTCGCTGTTTCACTTTAGAAATTTTCTTCACATTTACTTTGTTGTAAGAAATAGAATAAATAATAAATAAAATGCTGTTGGCAGTTTGAAAGAAGAGGATTAATATGAACGCGGCCCCGAAGCGACACTGCTTAAACTTCAACTTGTATTTGCATATACAAAGGCTAAGCTTGCTTAATAGTGACTTCTTATCATCTCTCTCTCTCCCTCTCTCTCTCCACACACACACACACACACACACACACACACACACACACACACACACACACACACACTAGCAGTTTTCTTTAGATAATGCAGTTTCTAAGCTGACAGAGTTGAAGAGAAACTAAAAGAAAAGGAGGAAGACAGTTAGAAATGTTCCTGCTGCCTTATTTAAACAGAAAGAGCAAATCATCAAAATAGAGCTTTCGTTAAAATACTAAAAAACATATGCAATGCGGTTAAAACATGCCTTCATTCATTTATCTGAGTTATCCACTGATAATGTGTAAACGAAAGAATTAAAAAAATAAACAAATAATTTTGTTTAAAGCTGCAGTGTGTAGAATTTTGGGTTTTATTTCCTAGCAGATTTTGTGGAAAGTAATTATAATATCCATAAGTACATTTAATTTAGTGCATAATGGCTGAACATTTTTTTTTAATTATTATTTTTTCCCTTAGAAAGGGTCTCATATATGTCCATATTTCTGCATATTTTGGACCAAGGCCTAGTGCCGCCATCTTGAAAGTGTCATAGTTGGAATGTCATCAGGTGCATTGTTTAGAATTGTTCTTGTCCTTGAAGGCCCCTGTAGCTTCTGTTATTATTCGAAAGGGGTGGGGTTACCCAGGGAGTGTTGCATTCTAGAACTTAGTATAACTTTCTTGATGATGTCATATTACACACATATTACACACCTTTAAAACACCTCTCTAAAGACCAATTATTTTACAATCAGGTGGTGTCTCGTGTTAAGATTCTTCTTCCATGCCAGTGAACAGACTTCATAAAAAATAAAGAATATGTTTTGTATTGCTTATGATCTACAGCTCTGGAAAAAAAATAAGAGACCAGTCTGGATTTTTCTTGAATCTTTACTCATTGAAAATGCTCTCAATGACGATATTTTTATTGTGAATTTGGTAGAAATGTTGTCATTAGTTAACATTGTAAAATCAAAATGTTCATTTTACTCAAATACATATGCCTTCAAAGAAGAGACATTGAACATTTCGAGTGGTCTAATTTTTCTGGAGCTGTATTCTGTATGTGCAATGAGAGTAAAAATGCACAATAACAATATTTTTTGTATATCTCTGTTTCTCATAACACAATACTGATAGGTATTTTGAACTTGTGTATTGTCCAAATATATCTTAAAGACCTACTTCACCAGTGGAAATATGAAGGTGTGTTGAACTCTGAGATCCTCTGTAGTATAAATGTGCCAACATTTTAGAAATCGGTTCATCCTAGCTTGAGAAAAGGCAGAAAGAGTGTTTTATGGTCTCACTGTCTAACCCTAAATTTTCCCATGAGTGTAATCACATATGGTAAAATGTAGGGTTAGGATTAACAGGACAGCTGGGCCAAGGGAAGACTGAGGGAAGACTGAGGGAAGAAAAACCTCATTCATTATATTATAATAGGGATTTTATAATGATAGAACGTCGGTTCCGTATGGGTGAAGTATTCCTTTAAGTGTTTCTTTTTGCACCGAGTGTGTGTGTGTGTGTGTGTGTGTGAACTGGGCTTTAGACTCCTCACTTAGACTTGCTTCTTTTCTCTCTCCAAACTTTTTGAAGACAAATACGAAATGTTCAAAATTTCTTCAAACGTTTTTTGGGGATTCGGATTTCTGTTTCATCCGAGTTAAGAGCCACTTGTCCTCGGGCTCTCGGGCTCAGAAAAGGTTTTTCTCTTTTCTCTCAACTTCTGCCCAATTGCTCCTTTGTTGACTTCCCCTCAACCTTTACACACACACACATGCACACACACAAAGCAAAGGTAGTGCCACACACACACTCGCACACGTGCACACACACACACACACACACACACACACACACACACACACACACCTTTCAAAAGCTTCTCAAAGCCTTGATGTGGAGAGACAAGGACTTGTACCTCACTTACCCACCTGCCTTCAATACATCAGAAGTGAAAGGAACGATCAGCACACCTTCGCTGGTTTTAAATGTAAGATGAAGTCATGGCTGGAATCAACCCAAGCATGTACCCATCATGCATAGATTGTTTTCTTAATGTTGTGATGTCCTGTTTTCTTGGTGTCTTACTGTTGTGATGTTGTTGTTGTGGTTGTGTCCTACATGTTGTGATTTTATTGTTCGTATTGTGTTGTTGTGTTTTACTGTTGTGAAATTATGTGTTATTGTTTTTATACTTCAGTGTGAGGTTTCCCAAGCATGTACCCATCATGCATAGATTGTTTTCTTAAAGAGGACCTATTATACTACTTTTCTGGTCTTAATTTCTTGTTTTACACTGCTATAGAGCAACCTGACACGAATCACATCACAAAAAAAACTATGTAGATTTTCAGGAAGCTTTTTCTCTTATTTTGGCGATCCAGCACGTCCTGTCAACACTTGAGTGTGTGTGCTTCGGCCATCTCCGCTCCCTCCGCCTGTGCTTCGGCCATCTCCGCTCTCCCCCCCTCCTGCAAACCCCACTCCGTTGTGATTGGTTACCTTCCCTCCGGAACACTTTCAGTGGCGGGAAGCGCGAGCATGGACCTATAAGGGCGCGAGGCAGACGTGAACAGGGAAGTGACAGCATTACTATACATGGAAACATCCGCGTGGTGACGACACCAAGTTACATGCGACGTCACAAAGTTACAAAGCCTCAAACCGCTTTGAACACGTGACTTCTCGACTGGCTAGAATAGTGTCTCAGACGGACAGCAGGGAATACGTCGAAATGCATGTAAGTCATTATTTGATAATTTAGTATGGTTAAGCATGACTATAAATCATCATAACAACGTTTATAGGTCATAAAAGTCAAAAAGCATCATAGGTCCTCTTTAAAGTTGTGATGTCCTGTTTTCTTGGTGTCTTACTGTTGTGATGTTGTTGTTGTGGTGTCCTACATGTTGTGATTTTATTGTTCGTATTGTGTTGTTGTGTTTTACTGTTGTGAAATTGTGTGTTATTGTTTTTATACTTCAGTGTGAGGTTTCCCATCTTGACAGAGATGTAATACTCTGTTTCCTGCCCAGGGACTGCAGATGAAAATTAGCTTATAGCTAACTCTGGTGCTGCTTATGTGCTGTACATTGTCCCTGTTAAATAAACAAATAAATAAATAAACTGAGTGTTACTAACATTGGCAAGTACTATTGAAAAAGTTCTGCCATAACCTTGTTTTAACATGAAAAATATATATATAAAAATATATGAAATTTGTATTTTTTGTTATTAAAAAAATTGACATGAGAGCCAGTTTACCAACAAACAAATGTAGACATGTGTGAGTGTGTGTGTGAGTGAGTGTGTGTGTGTGTGTGAGAGTGAGTTAGTGTGTGTGTGTGTGTGTGTGTGTGTGTGTGTGAGAGAGTGAGTTAGTGTGTGTGTCTGTACAAACTGTTTGAATCACTCATATCTATAAACATTATGTGACCAAGGCCGGTGTGTTTGTGTGTGTGTGTTGTCCAGTCCAATTCTCTGTTTCCCTAGCAACCATTAAGAGCAGGTACGATTGTGTAGGAAAGTACCTTGAACTCATCACCTCACATGGACAAGATGATTTTGAATAACCAGTACTAACCTCGTACAATATATATAACAAGACCTCCATGCTTTGGGGTTAAGTCTTTATTACTGCCGCTGAAAACATCTTATACAAGGACAGAATTCTCTTGAAAATATTCTAATTTTCGGGTTGCTCCGGTGGCGTAGTGGATAAAACGTGTACCATATTGGCTCCAGCTTTCTTTGCCGTGGTCACGGGTTCAAATCCGACCCGTGGACCTTTACTGCATGTCATCCCCCTTCTCTCTCTCTCTGTCTCCCCATTTCAACTCTGTACTGTCTAATAAAGCTTGAAAAATGCCAAAAAAATAATATATATAAAAAAAATTGTCTTGTTTGAATCTGGCTGATTTATGGCTGTGATATTCACCTCAAATGAAACTAAAATGTCAACCTATAATGGCTATTTAATTGACTAGACAAGAACTCTAGTTTCTGATCAGGACAAAAACATGAACACGTACAATTTTCTAATGTCATACAATTATTTGACCAGAGTGCCCACAAGCCAATACTAAATCTGTGTAATTTATCCCTTGAATGGGCACCAATAGAGCGCCGCAAAATGTCAGAAATCTCAGCGAAACCAATAATAGAAAGTGACCTTTAATAATTGCTGCCTCTTGCTCAGTGATGTAGCTGCAGTGTATTGATCCTGAGCAGTAGCTTTTAGTGCAGACTATAGTCACATGGTAATTAATGAAATGGGTTTGCAATGGGCTGTGGTGGCTAGACAGACAGACAGACAGACAGAGAGACACACACACACACACACACACACACACACACACAAACATGGTGATTAATACAATGGGTGTACAATGGGCTGTGATGTCTGGAATAATTGGAAAATACCTATATATCTTGTGTTCTTAAGGTTTAAAAAAATGCTTGAAATCTGAACATATAACTGGACAATGCTGGATTCTTTCCATTTTTACCTGTGTGTTTTTTTTTTTTAAATAATTTCATCCAATAACTTTATTAGGTGATTGTCAAGATACAGGTTATGAATGGCCCTTACATCTTATACAGATAAAATAAGTATGTACTTTTTTTTTCATGCTTTACGAACACTGGAAATCTGAATCAGAAGACTTTATTGCCATGACATGTCAAACATGTTAGGAAATTGATTTGGTACAGCGGAGCAGCATTTACAACAGGACAGGTGCAAACCTAGCCCGGTGCTACCTGACCATCGTACTTCATTTCATTTGTACAGAAGGTCTGGCAGTGCTTTAATTGGCAAACGTTCACTCATGGAGGCGGGTGTCTGTTAAAGTTTAAAACTATTGGATCTGCCCAGTGCCACTCTGGATTAGCCAACCAATCGCATAACGTTTGGTCGTCACGTGTGTCATGAGCCGGCTTCTGGCAACTGGAACTGGAGCGCGACTTCGACGTCATCGTTCTCAGCCACTCGCTCTGTTCGCTGATTGGACCGGCTGTCGAATCTCCAGCAAAACTGGGAAATGGGCTGTACACCCAGACTGACTACTGAAGGGAAAATAAAATTTGTCCGGAAGTAGGCGGGCGGGCGGAGCCAGGCTAGTGCAAACCAACATCATAGTGCAAAAAAAAGTAAATCTATCATTCTATTTCTGTGTATTGCGGGTCATTCTCTCTTTACCAGTTCATGTATTTATTTTATTTTTTTTTTAATTAAAGGTGCAGTGTGTAATATGACATCATCAAGAAAGTTCTACAAAGTTCTAGAATGCAACGCTCCCTGGGTAACCCCAACCCTTTTGAATAATAACAGAAGCTACAGTGGCCTTCAAGGACAAGAACAATTCTAAATTTTAAACAATGCACCTGATGACATTCCAACTATGACACTTTCAAGATGGCGGCACTAGGCCTTGGTCCAAAATATCCAGAATCATGGACATATATGAGACCCTTTCTAAGAGAAAAAATTATAATTAAAAAATTTTTTTCAGCCATTATGCACTAAATTAAATGTATTTATGGATATCATAATTACTTTCTACAAAATCTGCTAGGAAATAAAACCCAAAATTCTACACACTGCAGGTTTAACCTTTATTTATCCAGGAAAGTCCCATTGCGATTAAACTCTTTTTCAAGGGAGTCCAGGCCAAGAAGCAGCAACCAATAACACGTGTACACTCACAATATTACACTCACAACATAGAAACAGAAATTAAGAATGATAAAAAACTGTTTTCAATTAAAATGCTAAAAAAAAAACTGTTATCAATAATAAAAACAGTGACAAGTAAAAAAGAGACACAATCATTGCTAAGGCGTCTAGACTTTCCACCAGAGGGGACTTCAGCAGTACATACTCCCCTCTCAGTTCATACATCAACAATATAGTCAATAAGGGCAAGTGATTCAACTGCAGAAAAATGTGTGTGTGTGTAGGTGTGTGAGAGAAAGTGTGTTTGTGTGAATGAGTGAGAGAGAGAGGGTGTGAGTGTGTGTTTGTGAGTGAGAGTGTGTGTGTGATTCAGTGAGTGTTTGTGTGAGAGAGTACGTGTGTTAATGAGTGAGTGAATGTGTGTGTGAGTGCGTGTGTGTGTGTATGTGAGTGTGTGTGTTTGTGTGTGAGAGATTGAGAGAGAGAGTGTGTGTGTAGAGTCTCTGGTGCTCTCCCTATCTATCTAAATGTGACCCGGGTCGATGTAATAGCTACATTTGACGTATTGATAGATTTAAGTAGAAGTTATTATCCGTCTTATGGTTTCATTACAAGCAAGATTGTGTATCGAAAACCCACCAAATAACTTGATTACCTCATACTGTTTTCACACACAGACACTCACTCACTCTCACACACACACACCCACAAAGCTGTTTTTTTTCCCAGTGGAGATCGAAAATAACTGCAAATCTCACCATATTGCATTGATTAGAATTAAAAAAAAACCTTGTCTGTGTGTGTGTGTGTGTTTGAAGTTTTTTTTTTCATTCTGTGCTAACGAGACCACACACACACATACATGCACACACACACACACACATACACAAACAAACACACACACTTCAGTCTTAGCAGCATCAGCTCGAGTGGTTTCTGTGCTAACTAGACCACCGAGACGTCAGTGAAAAGCCAAATGATCTCTGACTCATTAAGACAGGCACCGCGGGGGAGAATAAACAGCCTTCAACATCACATTACACACAGGGCTCCTACAATCTAAGATATGTGGCAGAAAGATTGGAGATTTCTACTGTAGCGAGCAGCTTTATTTTCTCATGCTTATTACCCTCTCGTTCGCCATTATTTTCTACTAGGTTCCTATAGTTTAAGACCTTTGTGTGAGATATTTGACAATGTTCGAGCTTGTGTTGCCTCTAGGAATTGCTTAGTTCTGAATGGCAGCGTGGTGATTATTTTCCGTCTTTTTAACAAGGTAATACTGTTCTGAAAGACAACCTTTTTGAATTAATATTGCAACAAAATCACTTTATCATTTTAATCATGTAATGAAAAAGGTAGACAGCTGTAATGATTCCTATATGAAAAAAAATCCATAGCTATAGTATTTTCTTAATGACGACTGTGGGTCGGCCAATGATCGAAGGGTTGGCGGTTCGATCCCCGCCCTGCCACTTGCGTCATGGTTGTTGTGTCCTTGGGCAAGACACTTCACCTACCTTGTGAATGTCGATGGTAAGCCTGCTATCGGTGTATGAATGTGTGTGTGAATGGTCCGTGTAGTTCCTCGTAGTTACATTTTTTTTTTTAAAGACATTTTTTGGGGCATTTTCAAGCTTTATTTGACAGTACAGAGTTGAAATGGGGAGACAGACAGACAGAGAGAGAGGGGGGATAACCTGCAGTAAAGGTCCATGGGTTGGACTCGAACCCGTGACCACTGCAACGAAGGGCAGAGCCGATATGGTACGCGCTCTATCCACTACGCCACCGCAGCACCCCATAGTTACACATTTTACCATGAATATTATTATCAGTGATTATATGATTAAATTCACAGTAGCAGCAGTAACATGGCAGAGTCCATCCACACACCAACACACCATCTGCACTAATGTTCTCTTCCTGTTAGCACACACACACACACACACACACACACACACACACACACACACACACAGGGACTCAACACACAAACACACACACAGTCGGGGCCTGTGTAGGTGTGCACACACTGACTTACATACAAAGACATGCTCAGTTATACACACAGGAGATATGTAGGAGTGTTGACAATCTGTGCACAACTTGTGAAACTGTTTATGGTCATAGTCGCATTTTTAAATTTGTAATTCATGGAGAGAATATAACTTCACACACACACACACACACACACATTCATAGCCACACGTGCACACTCACACACACACTCATATACACACACACACCCACACAGAGTTAACAGTAAACAGCGGAAATTATTACGTGAGAGTGAATTTTCGCGTGTGTTATTTTGAGCTGCGACTAAGGATGCTATGTTTGACGGAATATGATATGCAGAACAGATTTGATTTCATGCATATGTAAATTATGTCTGGCAACAACCCACCTGTTACCCATTTGGTTATATACACTGCTCCTATCAGCACACAATCTAATCTGACTACCGGCCCTGTGAAATATGCAAATTAACGGATATCTGATGCATTCACACACACACACACACACACACACACACACACACACACACTTGGAGGAAACCCCCCAATGGCAATCTTCCACAGATGTTGTTGAAAGTTCAATGCACATTTCCTCTTAAACTGAGTGAGGCTACTCCCTATTCAAGATTGTTTTGTAGTTGTTTGTCTTTCTGTGTGTGAGTGTATGTGTGTTTGTGTGTGTGTTAGTGAATCAGAACGCAGGTTTATGGTCTAATAAAACACATGTTTATTACATGTTTGTGGGTTGGATTTTTTTGTAGATGAGTGTCTTTCTGTGTGTGTGTGTGTGTGACTGAGTGAGTGTGTGTGTGACCGAGTGAGTTAGTGTGTGTGTGTGTGTGCGTGTGTCCTCTCAACCCTTCATAGTACAGTCCACTATTATACTTTCGTTGTAGTTATAAGGCGATATCTAGCAAAAGATTGGGAATTATTCTTAGGTGTGTGTGTGTGTGTGTACTGTGTGTGTGTGTATGTAGCCCATCTATGTATCTGTGTGTGTGTGTGTGTGTGAGAGAGACTGTGTGTGCATGTGTATGTCTGTGTGAGAGAGAGAGTTTAGATGTCATGTGTGTGAACTTAAATGAATGCAAGAATGATGTCATAACAGGAAATCTCACAGTTCATACTTAGCATATCATTTTGAATGGTTGATTGTGTTTGTCAAAAGCATCATCAGTCTTGCACCATATCTGTTTTGTTTTTTAACCGATCAACAAATCGCCATAATATGATTTTTCCACGTCGCCCTTCTGTCACCTAAACATAGGAACGATTTAATGTGCTTAAGTTTTGCTTAATTTGGATGGAGGTGTGTGTGTGTGTGTGTGTGTGTGTGTGTGTGGAGAGATTGTATATATGTGTGTGTCAGTGAGTGTGTGTGGAGAGGCTAGTGCATGTGTCTGTTGGGGCGCAGATGTGTGTGTGTGTTTATGAGTGTGTGTCTGGGCCTGTTGATGTGTGTATGCAACTGTGTGTGTGCGCGTGTGTGTGTGCGCATGTGTGTGTCCTAAACATAGGAAAGATTTAATGTGCTTAAACCTGCAGTGTGTAGAATTTTGGGTTTTATTTCCAGCAGATTTTGTAGAAAAAAAATATAATATCCATAAGTACGTTTAATTTAGTGCATAATAGCTAGGGATGTTAAACGACTCAGTATTTGCGTGTCGACGTGTCGGAGGCATGAATCGACAAATCGATCGATTTAATGTGCCATTCAAAAAATAAAAAATAAAGGGCAGCAGCACGTAGTTGTGGTGCTGATAAACTGCGTTTTCCTTTAAACACCACTGCTGTCGCCCGCAGTGTGTGTTCAGACTTCATCTGCATCAAAGCCTTTTTGATAATAAAATGAGAGGCTTTCATTTTAAAAATGCTGTCCATGCGTCAGAGGTGAATGTAACTTACTCGGCTGAAAACAGAAACTAACGGAGGGAGTCTGATCACTGTACAGTCCCTTCAGTCAGCTTGCCGACATGCCTCTGTGTGTATTTAGACCCTCTTTATATGGCCATGATTTAGACTCGAGACGTAAAAACAGATCGCGGAACGGGCAGGATACCCCCGGTTATCATGTTATCCATCAAACCACAGACCTCATTCTGGCCAGGTCTCCCGGTGACCGTCACAGCGCTACTCGCTGCTTTGCGCGGGCGGAGGCTTTGAGTGAAGGTGATCACGGTCCTAGACGAATATTATAACTTTATGCTGCATATGTTGCACTGCACTGTTGACCCACATGCCGGATGTTATGCGCGCACATTGCAGAAATGAAGCGCCTGCAGCGTGCTCGTGACCACACGTGAACTCGCATCACGGACGTCTCCCATGTCCCCAAAACATCTAATAAAGTAAAACACCCGATTTACCGATTTCTATTTTTAGAGTCGTCTTGAGCACGTGTCGAAAATCGAGCCGAGAATCGACACATTGTTCACATCCCTAATAATAGCTGAATTTGTTTTTTAGAATTATTATTTTTTTTCTTAGAAAGGGTCTCATATATGTCCATATTTCTCCATACCTAGTGCCGCCATTTTGGAAGTGTTATAGTTGGAATGTCATCAGGTGCATTGTTTAAAATTTAGAATTGTTCTTGTCCTTGAAGGCCACTGTAGCTTCTGTTATTATTTGAAAGGGGTGGGGTTACCCAGGGAGTGTTGCATTCTAGAACTTACTTGATGATGTCATATTACACACTGCACCTTTAAGTTTTGTCCTGAAAGCTTAATATGGATGCATTTTAAGACATGTAAACCTTTTTAGAGATAATTCCTGATGCTGTTTGTGTGATAGCAAGAGAATGCCTGGTAAATATAGGATTTATGATGCCAATCAATCTTAATTAAAGCTGCAGTTGAGAGTTTTTTTACTGTAATATTTGGCAAAACTGTCATAATAGCCATTCAGCTATATGTAGGTGAAGTGGTCTGAAAATATTTTTTTATCACTTTGCTCCCCCCTGCCTCTGTGTGCTGCCCCCCAAAATTGCCACCGCTCATGTTAATTTTGACCAATCAGAGCGAGGTCAGATTCTCCGTTCTTATTGGCTGTGGGACCTTGGCAACGACGTTGATGCGTCAGATGCGTGAGCGTTCACGACCCTAGCAGTCTGACACTAGCCTACTGTTTGGTACAAGGCTACTACGGCGGACAGCGAGTAGCAATGTCTTCACAAACGAACCCTCAATTTACCATTCCCAGGATACTAACAACTAACACCGCTAAGACAACAAAAAAACGAGGAAAGACGAATATTGAAAAGTTAACTGCTGAAAGGGAGACGGAGAGAGCTTGAAAAAAAGTACACCGGCCATGTCTTCTTGCCCTATCACATCAAGACCTCTCCGACCGCGTCCTTTTTTCAAAACAGCGACAAGCGACAAATCTAGCTTTTTTTTCTGGTGTTATTGGTGACTTTTTTCGCCAAAGCAAGTATCATCTCTTCTCAACGAGCAGCGGGAGCACTGACACGCAGCCCGCTCCTCGCGCAGCAGCCCCGAGCTGAGAGGTGTATCCTATCTCCTGCTCTGACCGCAGCTGGCAGGGGCTGCTGCGCGAGGACCGGGCCGTCTGTCAGTGCTCTGTGACGGGGGACGGGCCAGGAGGCTCCCGCTGCTCGTTGAGAAGCTTTACAAGTGATATTTGCTTCGGCGAAAAAGTCACCAATTACACCAGAAAAAAAGCTAGATGTGTCGCTTGTCGCTGTTTTGAAAAAAAAGTCGCCAGGGGGCCTGAAAAGTAGCTAAATATAGCGACACAATCACTAAGTTGGCAACACTGCCCGAGCAGTCAGAGTAGGAGCATACACACACACCTCTCCGCTCTGTTACAATTAGTTTGCTATCTTGCCTGGCAGTTACAGCTACTTTTGTTAGGCCTACCAGCACACTTAAAATGATTTTAAGCTAACATACATGGTCTGTCTGTGATTAAAATGTATGCTCAATATGTACGTATGTAGTTATCATTACTAATGTTTAATCAACTCGGAATCGGACATGGTGTTTGTCTCCTGTCAATGTAACTGAATTCACATGAACGAGCGTAGCTGTCGTTCAGAGGGAGGAGCTACAGCAGGTAGAGCGTTGGGAAAACAGCCGTTGGGATCCCAACGGCTGAAACAATCAACTGCAGCTTTAATGGTAATATGGTGATATATTTGGGGTAACTGTGTCTCAGGTGGTAGAGCGGGTCGGCCAATGATCGAAGGGTTGGCGGTTCGATTCCCGCCCTGCCACTTGTGTCATGGTTGTTGTGTCTTTGGGCAAGACACTTCACCCACCTTGCCTGGTGTGAATGTGTATGACTGCTATATGTTTGAGGTGGTGGTCGGAGGGGCCCTAGGCGCTGAATGGCAGCCACGCTTCCATCAGTCTGCCCCAGGGCAGCTGTGGCTACTATCGTAGTTTACCACCACCGGTATGATTGTGTGTGAATGAATGGAACCACACTTTGAGTGTGAGAAAAGCGCAATATAAATCCAATCCATTATTATTATTTATTACATGGCACTTTGAGAATCCTATGTAAATCACAGCATTCTACAGGTCTGTTATTTCCAGCAAGACAGACCGCTGTCAAGGGCCGTTGCTAAGGACCTACGTCACAGTTTTGATGGATAGACGTCCACAAACAGGGCTACTGGTTCAGAAAACAATGGAATACTTTTTCAACATGACTTTGCATGTATCAGGAGAGCAGGGAACACAGGAGTCATGGTTAATGTCCGACAGGACTCCAGTCAACACAACGTGAGTAGGCTACTTTGGCCGCATATTGACAGTTAGACAGTAACTTCAGGCTGCAGCCCGCAATGTAAGTGTTCCGCAGTAATTTTCTCCGTGAATTGCAAATCACAGCATTCTACAGGTCTGTTATTTCCAGCAAGACAGACCGCTGTCAAGGGTATAATGACCGTTGCTATGAATAGGAAATATTGTAGCTATAGTGACGTTCTGACCGGCGTCTTCACAACCTCTCTCAACCTCCGTTGACGTTTTGGAAATAGGCTATTCACTTTATTTAAAATGGAATTGTTTCCAAAACTAAATTTCAATATTTTCGGAAAGAACGGCACATTGGAGACTTGGCTGAGGGAGAAACAGTCACCAGAAAAGCAGAGACACAAACGACAGAAGCAGCTGGACGAACAAGAACTGAACAAGCTTCAGCTTGTCGGTCTTTATTTCTAGCAAGTGACCCGTTAGCTATACTTTATCCCTTACATGGTAGACTTCATATTTCTTTGCTTGACTATTATATTCCATCTCTACCAAGTCTGATATGAAAAATGGCAATCACTTCTACACACTGCACCTTTCGAAGGTGTGATTGCACCTCGCTAGTGTGACGTCAATAATTAAGTTTTTTTTGACAATGTCGGAAAGTTAAAGTGACTTGAAAGCTTAATTTGGATGGAGGTGTGAGGATTAAGCCTGGGGTTTGTGTGTGTGTGTGTGTGTGTGTGTGTGTGTGAGTGAGTGAGTGAAATACAGAGGGAGTGATTTTCTCTAAGAAAGTTAAAGTGACTTTTGAGGAATTTTCAGAGCTGAAGGGGGAAGTGTGAGGAGTGGGCCTGGGGTTTGTGTGTGAAAGTGTTCGATGTGCCGTAGCTCTAATGACCCGACTAGAATCTCCGGAAACAAAGAAAGAAAAAGGATAAAAACTTTTTTAGTCTTAACTTGCCCCGATGATGTCAGAGTTTTGAACACTTTGTCGACTTTGGTTCATTAATCCGGTTGCATAAGGGGTGAGTCACGCTTCCACAGGCCTTTGCTAATATGTGATTTCAATGAATATGAAGCACGCACACACACTTATTCACACACACAGTTACACTCTCTCTATCTCTCTCTCACACACAGACACACACACTTTACACATACACTCTCTCTCTCTCACACACACACACACTCTCTCTCTCTCTCTCACACACACACACACACTCACACACACATTATCCCCCCGATATTAAATTGGCCCTTTTCTGAGTATTCAAATATTCTGTGAATTGCTAGTTTTGCTATTTTAAGATTTCACTTGATAGTTTATGCAGTGAGTGGGTCCTGTGGTGAGACTCTCATTGGCAGGAGAGGCGTGTGTGAGTGTGAGTGAGTGAGTGTGTGTGTGTGTGTGTGTGTGTGTGCATTTGTATTAGTCTGTATGCAAGTGTGTGTGTTTATGGGTGAGTGAGTGTGTGTGTGTACATATGTGTGTGTGCGTGTATGTGAGAGTGATTGGATGAGTGAGTGTGTGCATATATATATATTTGTCTGTATGCAAGTGTACGTTTGTGCATGTCTATGGGTGTGTGTTTATGAGTGAGTGCGCGAGTGCATGTCTCTGTTTCTGTGTGTGTGTGCCTGATTTGGAATACTGCATGATTAAATAGTCCTTTGCTTTAAGTTGCGTGAAACTTTAATGTCGACCCCCGTGGCACAAGAATCTCATCTCCTCATCCATAGGGGAATTCTCTCTCCCTCTCCGTCTCTCTCTCCATCTCTCTAACTCTATCACTCTCTCGCTGTGTCTTTCTCTCTCTCTCTTTCACTCTATCTATCCATCTCTCTCTCTCTGTTGCTCTTTTTTGTATTTCTGTTTTTCCTCTGATTCTATCCATCATGTGTCTTGTTTCTCGACCTGTTCCCTCCACACTAACTACTGCCAACACTTTCATCTCTCTGAACTTTCTATAAATATTTTTTTGCGACATAAATAGTGCAGCACAGAGATCAAACGAACAGGCAATGGTGTGATGATGATGCAACTGTATATTTCACAGTCTTAAATATGTAGTGTCAAAGTGTATTAACTATTTCTGAGTTATATTACAACAACAGCTGGAGTAGAATTATACTCAAATTTTGGTGAACATTTCTGTAGTTAAAGGTGCTACGAGGAACTTTTAAATATTTCTGAAACAGTCTCATCTAACTTCTGACGAGACTTCTAACAATTGATAAAAGTTTCCATTGTTTTCCCCATCTTGACAATACAACTGTGAAAAATAAAAGATCAATTACTGAAGCAAACTAACTTCCAACTTCAAGTTTACTGTTGACATCAAGGAATTAAAATTAACGATGGCATCTATCAGTCACTTGATTAACTAACCAATAATTATATTAGATTAGCATTGTATTTTTGTTAGAATTATATTCCTTCATAACTAACCTGTAATTTGACTTTCTCCGTCTCCTGAATACACCCCATGAACTTCTGTAGCACCCAGCTGGTCAAATGCTGTCAAATGCTGCTTTGGTGGCTTCCAGTACACCTTAAATAATTAAATAAACATGAAAAAACACATTTCAATGGAGAAAAATAATAATTAGTGTGAATGCTGGAGCTTCCAGCATTCACACTATTGTTATCCAAATCTTTATTAGTGTGAATGCTGGAGCATTCACACTATTGTTCTTCAAATCTTTAATAGTGTGAATGCTGGAGCTTCCAGCATTCACACTATTGTTATCCAAATCTTTATTAGTGTGAATGCTGGAGCTTCCAGCATTCACACTATTGTTATCCAAATCTTTATTAGTGTGAATGCTGGAGCTTCCAGCATTCACACTATTGTTATCCAAATCTTTATTAGTGTGAATGCTGGAGCTTCCAGCATTCACACTATTGTTATCCAAATCTTTATTATTATTCCGCTATTTCTTCCGTACGTTTTTTGGACCTTCATACCTCCTTCAAATCTTCAGCTATTTTAACCATACAAATACCAAAATGTTCAGCTCTTTAAGGACATGGTGGGTCACCTTTCAGCTTTTTTCTACCTTTTCAAATATTCAGCTTTTTAACAAATTATTTTAACATTGAAGCGGATGGGAGCAGCATTCCAAACCGCTAAAACTTCCTCTGCTTTGAAACCTATCTCCTCCCGCATTTTTTCAGCTACAGACTCCATTCAAACTTTAAACAATTCACATTAACTACAGCTATTAAATTCTTTGACAACTTTTTAAAATCTTCAACTGTCTTTGAACAAACACAGTTTTAGTTTTAAGCTTTTTTCAACCTCTTTCTAAATTTATAATGGGATCCGGATGGGACGGAATGTTCAGAGGCAGAGTGAGGGAACCAACTGTTACAGTGTAGAACTGTTGTAAAAATACACCAAAACCTTCCACATAACTGCCTCTCACTCCCACAAATTAAACCCTACGCGGATAATTTTTACATCAAAATGTAGGACATATTCTGCCGGTCGCATAGATGTGACTACTGAAGCAATCGGACCTACACAATGGGAGGTCTGGGCTTCCAAGCTAAATGGTGTCCAACCAACTGTTGGAATGGGGCAAACTTTCTGCTCTTTGAAGGACTATTTCACACATTAAAAAAAAGAGTTCATGTCTTTCAATGATAATTTTATCTAGAAATGTTTAAATATTCCACAAGTTCAACAATTCACTACCGTTCATACTTTAGACTATTCTATTGAGTGAAATAGGCCTTCAAAGAGCAGAGTGTTTGCCCCATTCCAAATTGTTCCCCTTGCCCCACTGCGTACATGTGAAATAAACATACAGAACACTAAATTGATCACAAAAGGAAGAGATTAGTAATCAGTAAAAATGTTTATTAACTCTGGCCATTGTAGGCACAAAACAAAGCAAAGAGGAGGTGAAGGGCTGTAGGACATTGGACATGTTTGTAGCTGCTTCCAGTCATTTGTTTGGTGGGAGGACATGGAGGAGGAGAGGCCCTAAAAAGAAAAACAGTGAAAAACTTGAGTACTCTCGTTCTGAAGTTGTTCATTCAAACAGCATACACAAACAGGTGCCATTGTTTTATCAGGTTGGTCTAATCACCTTTTCCACTTGTTGATGCTGCACGTGGGAGGAACTGTCACTTTGAAAGTGACGACTCCCTGATGACTGATGTGCGGCTGTGTTTCCCTGCAGCACTTCACCTCATCACTTGCCAAAAGATCTGCAGTAGTTACTCTACTGAACCTATCTGTGCTCAGATGGTGATCTGGAGGTTGGAGGATGAAGCTGTTACGAATGAAAGAAAAGTTAGTTCTTAAACCGAAGGCTGTGAAAAAAACTTCACCTACCAGAAGAAAAGAAAATAGTTTTGTATCAAGTTTAAATCATTGTTTATCCGGTTATACTGGGTCTATTTGCATGAAACAAAGACTGGCATCGAGTTTAAAGCCAGAAGTCAATGGGAAACATGACGGCAATAATCCAATATTCACCAAGACCATGGGATAATATTAAAATACCTTTAAAACTGCTGCAGGGTAGAACACATTCAGTCCAGCGCGGTTTCGTACAGAGAGATGATCTGGAGGATCAGTCTGTTCCGACCGTCTCCACTGGGAAGTGGAGGCATCACAGCAGAGCAAGACCTGATGAAGAAAAATGATACTATTAAACTCTGAGCTGTAACTTTAAAGTCAAGCAACAACTGTGACATCAAAACTAATAAACCAAAATATTTAAGAAAATTCCCAATACCTTGCGCTCTGTTGTGGAGAAACATCGGTACTGGCAGAGGGAAGGACACATGTCTCTGTGTGGTCTAGCAGCGATGCATCTGATCCAACATGGTGGGTCTGCTGCTGTTTGACAGGTCAGACGGTGAAGCAGCATCCAGTCTGTGGCTTTGATGAGCAGTGTCTCAGAGAGAAGGTGAGGTAAAGGCCGGCAGGTGTTATCTCATCCACTGCTTTGAAGACCATTTTGCTAGTTAGCTAACATTAACCTCATAAGATACTTGAACATTTGGTATTTATTTTGAGCTCCACAAAGTCAGTATCTCTCCCCACCACCAAATGTAAATTCGACATTAATTACAACTCCATCCTGTCATTTAAAACCATAAAACGTCCATATATGTAGTGCTTATTCACGTTAGCAGAGAGATCTGCGATGACTCACCGTGACAGGAGGCCGCAACAGAGTGTAGCGCAGTGCGAACGTGAAGCTGACGTAGAGTTGGATTGTTTGAGGCGTTCAGGTACACTCGGGAAATCTGGCATTACATTATACAGCTTGTACAATTATACTTATCGTTAATTTTTCGAAGACACACACACACACACACACACACACACACACACACACACACACGTTTACACTTTTTCAACACCATTTTCCAAGTATAGCTGTTTAATCCTCAGATATTTTATTAAGAGAAAATGTTAAATTTTGGATCTGGCTCTAGATAAAACTACCCCCAATCCTCAGGTGTTTGCCAGAACAAGACTTTATAAAACAAAACACAAAACTAAACTAGTAACCTTATCCTTGGTCTGTGGCCCAATTCTTTACCAAATTTAGTCAAAATCTATCTTAGCTTTTTGTGTACTTAACAAATAAACATGACTGAGTATGTCACCTATTTGACTGTAATCAAAAAGATTATGAATTGAGTACTGATCTGACTTTGTCTAGACTTATAATAATCACTATCTGAAAACGGGAAACCAAATTGTGTGCTTGAAGCTGTGACTGCCAGGCGAGTTCCAGGCTGCTCCATCTTCAGAGATCTTCTCACAGGTTCTGGAAAGGCAGCAGGTGCAGGGTGCAGTGAAGAACCAGCTCTGTCACAGAAACCGTGGACTACATTTATTCTATGGCGGGAGTACACTATACTTCTCCTTTACTGTAATGTAAAATGCAATGCAATGTAAAACTACAGAAAAAATACGAACACACTAAATGACAAATCTTCAATTCACTACTGCCTACTACTGCCTGGACGCAGCGTTTGTTGAAAAGCACCCGCTGCGAATGCTGTTTTACCGGGCTCACTACCAACCAACCTAGCTACGTAGGCTGTGACGTCACGGCAATATGGCGGCGCCATGGGCGGCGTGCTTGAGTAAAAATTTGCGTTAGTACCACCAGAAAATGTCCTGTAACTTTAAGTGTAATCGTTGAATATACAATTTTTTTTCAGAATTACTTTGCACACAAATAGTTCCATACCATCTAAAAATAAATTAGACTGTTTCATGTCCACAAAGAAAGAGACATTCAGGTTCAAACTGTTGAACATGTTTTTTTACAGGAGAGGAGCAACTGCAGAACAACAGTAACGGTAACCCTAACCCAACAGTGCTTACTGCATTAATGTCATTGTCAATGCAAAATAGAAAAAGCATTTCCCCCCCCAAAAAAAAATGAAATTGTGTCATTTTAAAACCCGTTGAAGACTTTACAAAGTTTAATTTGATTTGAAAAGCTCAATGTCTATGTACTTGGTTAAATGTTAAAATGGAGTCTGTAGCTGAATATTTAAAAACAGTGAAAAAGGTAAAGAAAAAACAGAACATTTGTGAATTATTATTATTATTATTTTTTTATTTATTCAAAAAATTTGAGGATGGTCCTCCCCTCCACCACCGCCTTTAATTCTAAGGAGCCTGCCTGGAGGCCGTCGGCCAAAGGCAGCCAAAGGGAGGCCTGGACCTCCAGGCAGGTGTCGTCCGGCAACAGCAGCTTGAAAAAGCCCGGCCTACTCTCGTAGGCACCCAGGACTGTAAGATCCTGGGTGCCGCTGCAGGAAGCTTCCTGTAGGGAGGAAATAAGAATACGTTGAGAGTCCTGTGCTGTTATTTTCTGGTCAAGAGTCTGGAAGCCACAACTCATTCTTGGTCAAAATAATTTGCATTTCAACCATTTATTTTTAGGCCACACACTTGTTTTTAAAATTCCTATAAAACTAAACATTTTGCTTGAAAAACCCAGTTTCAGATCAAATGTTACCTTGATTAATTGTGTGTTTTAAATGGTAAGCCATTTGTGGTTTTCTAAACAATCCAATGTCTATACATTTTTTCATTAGCCCCATAATGCATTACTATTATCAGGAGCATTGTGTTAATGAATTGAGTACCTACATTAAGATTTCTGTGAAAACTTTTAATATATACAATTTTGGAATGGGCTTGTAGCAAATATTGGTCCAATCTAATTAATGTAATGTAGTGTCCTCATTTGAATATATAATTATTACATGGATGAATTGAAAAGATACATGTGACCAAAAGTAACTGACTTCTTGTGTTAGAGCTTTACGGAATTGGATCTTTTTAAACTTCTGAATAAGTATTACGCCTCTTATAATTATTAATTAAAGTCATGTTCTTAATATTTAAGTTGAATTTTGGAATCATTTATATTTCAGTGTACACTTTGCATGCTAGAAACAAGAAATCAAATCCTCTGACAAAGAAGGAAGTAAAAGAGGAGAACATACCCCAAGCTTCGTCATGGTGGTGGACTGGAGCCGGAACCCGAAGTTGCTCCTGGACCCCTTCAGGTGGGTGAACCTGGCGTGTCCACCCACCCGAAGGGGGAACAAGGCCGCCTGCCTCCAAAGGGAGACCCCAATTGTCCTGCCGTCCTTTAAGAGAAGAAAAAAATGTCCATATTCCCATTGGCCATAATACTATTTCCTTAAATAAAAACCTATAACCCTCTAATATCTACCAAACAAAAATAATTTCAAACAAAGATTTCCTGTCTGTTAGATGGTAATCTGTAGAATTGTATTTCCTTTTGGATTTGCAATGACTGCACTGTGACCCAGTATCTCATTATGAAACAGTTTGACACATCAATGATTCAATGAGGGATGAGTTTCACATAAGAGGTAAAAAATGTCAAGATCAGATTCACTTTAGACTCCATATTTCTTTAAGGATATGGAACCATTGACATATATTCAGATATATGATAAGGACAAGTAGCAATGTGACAAGTTTCCTAACAACGTGCCAGAGCCTAGGCTGTGAATTATCACTGGATTTTTCAGCATTCACAGGTTGCCGATTCTGTGGAGATATAACTGATTTTGACAATAATTGATTCTCCAGAATCAATGATTACACCTTAAGCCATCAACCCTGAAATGCCCACTGCTCACTGATTTGCCTTAAATAAATAAATAAAATAAATAAAATAAATAAAATAAAAAATAAATAATAAATAAATAAATAAAAGTGTTATAAATGCCTACCTGTTTCATCTTCAGCATTGTGAGGGGCACTTCGTCCCTCCCGGCCCGCACCTGCCGAAGCTGGGAGAGCTGCACCACAGGGAGAATAGATCTGTGTTAATAACATTTAAAGCTATTTATCAAATCAAATCATAGTTTTTAAATGAATGAACTGACCTCCACCACCTCTCCCTCGACGGTGAGGTATCCCTCCACCTGATCCGCCCGGTGAAGGGATACCTCCTCTGAGGTGGGGTGGAGGAGCCTCCCAGCTTCCTCCCTCAACTCCTCCGACACCTCCAGGGGGGCGGCCTGGAAAATCTCCGTCCCCGGGGACACCATGATCCTGCATGGAGGGGTACTACCTCTCAGGGAGTACCCCCTGAGGTAGTACCCCTTGTTCACTGCTACCTTTTTTGCCTGTTCTTCGAACATGGTTATCTGCGTGACCGACTGACCGTCGGTCACGCAGATAACCATGTTCGTTTTTGTTTGTCCCGGTGTGGCCGTCCCGTCGCTGAATGTCCAGGTCAGGACCCTTTCCTCCTCCCTGCTGGCCAGGACCATTATGTGGAGTGGGGGGGGGCGCTGGTCGATCTCATGGCCTCCAAATATCAATTTTCGCTAGTGCCATTCTGTAACAAAGAAAAACAAACAAACAGTGTTAACCAGTTTTTTTGTTACCCGTCAAAGTTTCAAGCTAGAGAGTAATGCGTGTTCAGCATCTTTGTCAGAAGGGGTTATTCATCTGATTTTTTTTATATAACATGTTTATTTTCTCATAATTTAATCACTTAAAGGAAATATGAGTTGTTTGGAAATGACAACCAATAAACATATTCTTGGTTTAAGTTGAATTTCTCTTCTAGCCAGATGTTTAAAGTAATACTATATCAGTATTTAATTTACAATTGAATATCCAAAACTGGACCTGGGGAAAGGATCTATAGCCAAAAACAAATATAAAACACAACTTTTTGTATAGTAAAAATATTGACTGGTGTACCATTTATTTTTCAAAGAGTCATTATAGTGTAAATTAAGTGACACGCTTTAAAAATAAGAAAAGTGCTTTTGTTTACATCACAAAAATCACCGTAGTTGAAGAATGACCCACATACACAAATTGGTCTTGGAATATATCACACTTTTTGAGTGTTTGTGTTATATTAGGCCTATATCAGTTTAATTGTCAATACCAAAATTCATGTGTGAACTTACGTTTGATTTTCAGATGACTTGAATGAGGAGCAGTGTAGAGAGAGGGAGAGAGTTTTAGTTCAAGTACAAAAAGCAAACTCACAGCTCATTTTATTTTAATTAAAATTACACACACACACACAGGGTAGAGATTATTAATAAATAATTCTCTAGCAGTTGGCTAGAGAGAAATAGAGAGACCAATGCTCGTGATTATGTCTGATTCCAACACACACATATAGCTTACACGCCAGTATATACAATCTTTGAACACTGTGACAGCTACCGGAAACTTTAAGGTGGGCCGTTTTATTTCATGTTACTCAGTGCACGAGTTGCCGTCGTGATTCATTCAGTCCACCTTAAAATCACCGCGGGCTGGCCGGGCATAAAAGCAACTCTCGTCTCGGAAGAATTGTAGTTTAAAACGAATATAAGTTTAAAACGTTAACTATGACATTTAACTTATTAAAAGTATTGCGTTTTGATCTTGATCATGGACCTATAAAGAAATCTCTCTTGATACAGTATATGATCATCAGTTGACGTGGGTGGGCCTTACGCGCCAATGGACTTTTGATGACGTAGTCCTAACGGTTTTGTAAGGGGCGGGAACTCGGGAAGACAATTGTGTCTGCCTTTGTGTCAAATCAGTTGGATTATTACCAAAGATATGTTCTTATTATTATTTTTTTTAGTTTTGACCATTTTAAGTGTTAATGGACTGTGGGAAAATTACTAAGAGAACAAAAGGAGGGAGGAAAAAAATCCGATTTAAAAAATTATTTCAATCTGTTTTTTACAATTTTACAGTCTATGGTATTCCTGAACTATATGACTAACCCCAACATATATAACCCTATATATATAGGCCTATATATATATTTATATATATATAGGGTTATATATATATATATGTGGGGTTATATGTGTATGAATTGTAATTAATTTAAAAAGCGAGCTAGCTTAATATACAGTTTATGAGATAGAAGATAGATCACTTACCTTGTATTGTTCAATTGTTGAATTGAAAGAGAACAGATGAAACCTCGGATCATATTTATATGGTGGTGGCGGGGGGCTGTGATAGGTTCAACCTCCACATCCCCCTATCAGATCTTCCTGGTAGACCTGTTGCTAAGGGCCCCGGAGACCTGGGCCAGGGGCCAGGGACCTGGCAGGGGGTTTCCCACCCCGTGCCGCAGGGGCAAAGACCTAGGTGGACCAGAAGCTCTCTTCTACTGTCCAGCCAATGCTGTACATCTGAGACTCTGAGACTGGCTCTAGATAAAACTACCCCCAATCCTCAGGTGTTTGCCAGAACAAGACTTTCTAAAACAAAACACAAAACTAAACTAGTAACCTTATCCTTGGTCTGTGGCCCAATTCTTTACCAAATTTAGTCAAAATCTATCTTAGCTTTTTGAGATGTCTAACAAACAAACATGACTGAGTATGTCACCTCTTTGACTGTAATCAACAAGATTATGAATTGAGTACTGATCTGACTTTGTCTAGACTTATAATAATCACTATCTGAAAACTGGAAACCAAATTGTGTGCTTGAGTTGTGTGAAGCTGTGACTGCCAGGCGAGTCCCAGGCTGCTCCATCTTCAGAGATCTTCTCACAGGTTCTGGAAAGGCAGCAGGTGCACGGTGCAGTGAAGAAACAGCTCTGCTCTCTCCTGGAGTCTTTAGTTATGTGGAGTCTGTCCCTCTCAGAGAGTCCCCCAGGGCCAAGGTGCTAGGGGACGGACATTATGTAAGAATACGTTTAGTGATATTATAGTATAAACATGATGGATAATATTTAGGGACTGACTGAAGCTGCTCACTGTAGCTGCGATGGCTTGACAGGGTGGCAGTGTCACATTCTAGCTTCCTCTCATCTGCCATAATGTTTGAAATGCAGGACAGCCAAGTTGAGTCTGTGGAAAAGCAGATTGTGTAAATCAGAAGTTGATCATATGAGTTATCCCAGACAAGTACATACAGCATGTAAACTTTTGTAGAACCTAATTTACTGTGTGAAGTGCTGAGACAACGCTGCCATAATGTGGAAGGAAATGTAAATTAGCAATTAAAATGACAGAGTATGAAAATACAATAGGTTTGGGTTGATTCAGATCACAAAGTTAAAAACGAATGCAGTATTATAACAGCCATGTATTTAATTCTCTTCATGGGGGTGATGTTTTTTCGGGCTGAACAAGCAGATATAAATTATGATCACACATGATGGAGCTGCTGCACAATTTAACACGTTTATAACATATTTTTCTCATCTGCATCATGGGCAGCTTATCTACGGGTCTGTATTCAGAAACGGCAACATGTATGTTGACGTGCGGGGGGAATACGTGCTATGTATACGTGCTCACATTTATTTAGTTGGATCTTGATTATCCGCTACCAAGGCAGCAAATGCTCTATAGGGTCAACACATGCTAACATTACATCCTGATGTAAAACTAGTATGATATGATGGTGCTAATGTCCCAGCAAAGCAGACGTACAGCCACAGCGTGTCTGATTTTTATTTTAGCATCACGAGTATATCATTATATTTTGCTGACTCAATGTCCCCGGCTAGCGCCAGTATTGTTTAAATTGATTAACGGAAGGAGTCATTGGTCAGCCTTCGTATTTGAGGTTAACAGTTAATTATAACCATGCAAAATATTGCATCATGCCTTATCAAATGGCCCATCTTACAAAAAAAGGATGCTAACAAACATTAGCCGTTTTGACCTGTTAGCGAGTAGGTTAGCTAGTATGCTGCCTTACAATAAATGACCACACGTTGCTTTTCATAATTTAAATTATTATGCCGACTACATGGGAGTTTAAAAACATTCGCAAACAAGATTTACAGTTAATAGCTTCCGTGGGGTTAAATCTTTGACGGCCCCGTGTCCTAGTAGGTCTGTGTCCGTGTCCGTGACCATCAGTCCAGCGTCGGCCGCAGCTCCAGACGGAGACGATGAAGCAGCTCAGCTGTTTATTAAACCACCGCAGGCCCTGGGCTTGATATCCTGAACTTTACCGTGTCACCCACACATAAGCCTCCTGTCTAAAAATGAACGGGAAACCACCATGTGTTTCGTGAGGGAGGCGGCTGCGGCAGAGATGTAGTTCCGTCTTTTCACGTGTAAACATACCCAGGCTCAAAGCTAGCTAGCGCCGCTTATTTTCTGTCACAGAAACCGTGGACTACATTTATACTATGGCGGGAGTACACTATACTTCTCCTTTACTGCAATGTAAAATGCAATGCAATGTAAAAAATACGAACACACTAAATGACAAATCTTCAATTCACTACTGCCTACTACTGCCTACTACTGCCTGGACGCAGATGCATTCACGTTCGGTCAGCGTCTACCAATTGCTACGTAATATGACGTCGTCTTCTTCTTCTTCTTTTAATTTCCTGCAGACTGTATGCCTTTTCAGCACATTGCTGCCACCCGCAGGACAACGATAACACGCGTTCAATGATCTGAGAAAAAGCATTTCCTGCTGAGTTGAAGGCCTATTTCACACATTAAAAAAATGTTCATGTCTTTCAATCATAATTGTATCTAGAAATGTTTAAATATTCAACATCATTCCTATAGGAGTTCAACAATTCACTACTGTTCATACTTAAGACTATTTCTTACTTTTCCACATCTTCATACTCCTTTAGCTGATTCATATACATTCAAGCCATCAAGGTAGTTTAGCTCCAAGTCTATTCAATTACTATTTCATAGTTTTAAGTTTTTTATCCATGTCTTTCAACTTCTTCATAATTTCAGCAAGAAATGTTATTCAAACATCTATATATTCAACTTTTCAACTCCTTTTAAACTTATTTTACACAATTATGACCTTTATAAACTTCAACAACTTTATAAACCTTTATAGACCTTTTTCAAATCTTCATACTCAGCTATCCAGTTTAGCGTAAGCTGTTTCAGCATTCACACGCATTTTCAGCAGGAAATGCATTTTCTAGTTAGTGTGAATGCTGGAGCTTCCAGCATTCACACTATTGTTATCCAAATCTTTATTATTATTCCGCTACTTCTTCCGTACGTTTTTTGGACCTTCATACCTCCTTCAAATCTTCAGCTATTTTAACCATACAAATACCAAAATGTTCAGCTCTTTAAGGACATGGTGGGTCACCTTTCAGCTTTTTTCTACCTTTTCAAATATTTCCAATATTCAGCTTTTTAACAAATTATTTTAACATTGAAGCGGATGGGAGCAGCATTCCAAACCGCTAAAACTTCCTCTGCTTTGAAACCTATCTCCTCCCGCATTTTTTCAGCTACAGACTCCATTCAAACTTTAAACAATTCACATTAATTACAGCTATTAAATTCTTTGACAACTTTTTAAAATCTTCAACTGTCTTTGAACAAACACAGTTTTAGTTTTAAGCTTTTTTCAACCTCTTTCTAAATTTATAATGGGATCCGGATGGGACGGAATGTTCAGAGGCAGAGTGGGGGAACCAACTGTTACAGTGTAGAATTGTTGTAAAAATACACCAAAACCTTCCACATAACTGCCTCTCACTCCCACAAATTAAACCCTACGTGGATAATTTTTACATCAAAATGTAGGACATATTCTGCCGGTCGCATAGATGTGACTACTGAAGCAATCGGACCTACACAATGGAAGTTTTGGGCTTCCAAGCTAAATGGTGTCCAACCAACTGCCGCCTTGATAACTGAGACATGACATTTCTGGAGAAAGGCAGACTGTACCACACATTTAAAATAGTCTGGTTCTCATATTCTTCACATTACAGACATAATCTTCACACTGTGTCTTCATCAGATTCTTCTGGTTCTAACAATAAAATAATTTTGTCAGTTAGACTCACGGTCCGTCAGTTAGGCAGCGGTTTGAGGTGACGTTTTGGATGAAATTACCTCTCTGAGGCCTCGAAAAGGTGGGATTTCTGCCTGATCACAGACCCTCAATAAGACATACACTCACCTTGGTGACTCACTCTGCCCATTAAAGGGCAATTTCACTTTTTTTTCTTGATTATTTTTTTATTTTTTCCGCTTTATTAGACAGTTCGGAGAGGCACAGTTGAAATGGGGAAAACACTCTGCTCTTTGAAGGCCTATATCACACATATTTTTTTTTCCATGTCTTTCAATTATAATTTTATCTAGACATTTTTAAATATTCAACATCATTCCTATAAGAGTTAAACAATTCACTATTGTTCATATTTAAGACTGTTTCTTACTTTTCCACATCTTCATACTCCTTTAGCCGATTCATATACATTCAAGACATCAAGGTAGTTTAGCTCCAAGTCTACTCAATTACTATTTCATAGTTTTAAGATTTTTATCCATGTCTTTCAACTTCTTCATAATTTCAGCAAGAAATGTTATTCAAACCTCTATATATTCAACTTTTCAACTCCTTTTAAACTTATTTTACACAATTATGACCTTTATAAACTTCAACAACTTTATAAACCTTTATAGACCTTTTTAAAATCTTCATACTCAGCTATCCAGTTTAGCGTAAGCTGTTTCAGCATTCACACGCATTTTCAGCAGGAAATGCATTTTCTAGTTAAACTTATTTTTCCGCTTCCGTACGTTTTTTGGCTCTCTTCAACTCCTTCAAATCTTCAGCTATTTTAACCATACAAATACCAAAATGTTCAGCTCTTTAAGGACATGTTTGGACCTCTTTTAAAATGTTTCTACCTTTTCAAATATTTCAAATATTCAGCTTTTAACAAATTATTTTAACATTGACGCGGATGGGAGCAGCATTCCAAACCGCTAAAACTTCATCCTCTTTGAAACCTATCTCCTCCCGCATTTGTTCAGCTACAACCTCCATTCAAACTTTAAACAATTCACATTAATTTCAGCTATTAAATTCTTTGACAACTTTTTAAAATCTTCAACTGTCTTTGAACAAACACAGTTTTAGTTTTAAGCTTTTTTCAACCTCTTTCTAAATTTATAATGGGATCCGGATGGGACGGAATGTTCAGAGGCAGAGTGGGGGAACCAACTGTTACAGTGTAGAATTGTTGTAAAAATACACCAAAACCTTCCACATAACTGCCTCTCACTCCCACAAATTAAACCCTACTTGGATAATTTTGACATCAAAATGTAGGACATATTCTGCCGGTCGCATAGATGTGACTACTGAAGCAATCGGACCTACACAATGGGAGGTCTGGGCTTCCAAGCTAAATGGTGTTCACCCAACTGCCGCCTCGATAATTGAGACATGACATTTCTGGAGAAAGGCAGACTGTACCACACCTTTAAAATAGTCTGGTTCTCATATTCTTCACATTACAGACATAATCTTCACACTGTGTCTTCATCAGATTCTTCTGGTTCTAACAATAAAATAATTTTGTCAGTTAGGCAGCGGTTTGAGGTGACGTTTTGGATGAAATTACCTCTCTGAGGCCTCGAAAAGGTGGGATTTCTGCCTGATCACAGACCCTCAATAAGACATACACTCACCTTGGTGACTCACTCTGCCCATTAAAGGGCAATTTCACTTTTTTTTCTTGATTATTTTTTTATTTTTTCCGCTTTATTAGACAGTTCGGAGAGGCACAGTTGAAATGGGGAAAACACTCTGCTCTTTGAAGGCCTATATCACACATATTTTTTTTTCCATGTCTTTCAATTATAATTTTATCTAGACATTTTTAAATATTCAACATCATTCCTATAAGAGTTAAACAATTCACTATTGTTCATATTTAAGACTGTTTCTTACTTTTCCACATCTTCATACTCCTTTAGCCGATTCATATACATTCAAGACATCAAGGTAGTTTAGCTCCAAGTCTATTGAATTACTATTTCATAGTTTTAAGATTTTTATCCATGTCTTTCAACTTCTTCATAATTTCAGCAAGAAATGTTATTCAACCCTCTATATATTCAACTTTTCAACTCCTTTTAAACTTATTTTACACAATTATGCCCTTTATAAACTTCAACAACTTTATAAACCTTTTTCAAATCTTCATACTCAGCTATCCAGTTTAGCGTAAGCTGTTTCAGCATTCACACGCATTTTCAGCAGGAAATGCATTTTCTAGTTATTTTTACTTCTTCCGTACGTTTTTTGGACCTTCATGCCTCCTTCAAATCTTCAGCTATTTCAACCATACAAATACCAAAATGTTCAGCTCTTTAAGGACATGTGTGGACCTCTTTTAAAATTTTTCTACCTTTTCAAATATTCAGCTTTTTAACCAACTGTTTTAACACTGAAGCGGATGGGAGCAGCCTCCAAACCCTTCAAAAGTGTAACTCCTTCAAATTTTCAGCTATTTAAACCATTCAATAATCACAATGTGCAGCTCTTTCAGCACACTATTAAACACATTTCAACATGTTTCAATCTTTTAAAATATTCAAAATATTCAGCTTTTTAACAAATTATTTTAACATTGACGCGGATAGGAGCAGCATTCCAAACCGCTAAAACTTCCTCTGCTTTGAAACCTATCTCCTCCCGCATTTTTTCAGCTAGAGACTCCATTCAAACGTTAAACAATTCACATTAATTACAGCTATTAAATTCTTTGACAACTTTTTAAAATCTTCAACTGTCTTTGAACAAACATAGTTTTAGTTTTAAGCTTTTTTCAACCTCTTTCTAAATTTATAATGGGATCCAGATGGGACGGAATGTTCAGAGGCAGAGTGGGGGAACCAACTGTTACAGTGTAGAATTGTTGTAGAAATACACCAAAACCTTCCATATAACTGCCTCTCACTCCCACAAATTAAACCCTACTTGGATAATTTTGACATCAAAATGTAGGACATATTCTGCCGGTCGCATAGATGTGACTACTGAAGCAATCGGACCTACACAATGGGAGGTCTGGGCTTCCAAGCTAAATGGTGTCCAACCAACTGCCACACATCAAGTATCACAGGAGTTCCAGTGGCTGCGGGAGCGAAATGTTTGATGGGAAACGTCTTGCTGACAGGCGGAGCTGAGCGCTAATTGGGAGTTTAAACCCCGTGCCTTTGATGCGTTTCCCCAATTGGTTAGGCAAAAGTCTGACATCACCGCTCAAAATTAAATTACGATCCATTCTTTTTGATTTTAATGTATGTTTAATCATTATGCCTAGCCTGCTCCGAAGTGTAGCCTATGCATTTAAACAGAAATATATTTAATCATAGTTAAACCTCCACTGATCTGAACCCTTGACTGAGAAATATTTTGGAAAGCAATACTTAGCATGCAGGTTTAACTCCCCTGTATAGATGTATTAAGTGACCACAAACTTGAGTCACATTAATTCGCGGTGAAGTGATATCTTTATACCGTTAAGATTAAATCATAGGCTTATTTCCAGTGATCTAAATGGTCTGGGAATTGTATGTTACACATCATAATACAGTTCATCATAGCCATAATAATAAGGGATCTTTTAATAGACCTTTAACTGTCTCTAGGCCGATCATATTCGTTATGTGAAGGGAGAAAACCTCCTTTATTTGAATTTGTAAATTATTTTGTATCACTTAAAAGTAGGTATTCTAGTAAAATAACAAGAAAGATAAAGATGTGTGGGGAATGGGGATATCGTTTCTTGTTTTGAAAATGTCCCTCGCTTTTGAAGTGTTTACTCGTTTTTGTGTTGTGTTCTGCTTCTAATCGGTTGTAGCATGCTTTCTTTATATGTCCATGGTAGCATGTGGCTCTCCTACGAATATGTTTCTAATAGGCCTTCAAAATAAAACTAGAAAACGAACTGCATCCGCAACAAGGACGCTACTTCCGACGGCACGAGCTGTCCGGCTTCTGTCAGGCTTTTTCGTCACTCCCCTGACTGCACTCGTCTACTCTCCAAACGAGCCGAAACTGGGGTCGTCGAACGAGCCTACTATGTTCATGGAGAATACGTTGCTTCATCACATGCGCTGCACACGGCAGACTGGACCGCCGTATTTCGGGAGGAATTCTGCTAAATATAGTGTGATATTGCATCTGCAAAAGGACATAGTGTTGCTTTTCTCCGAGACACAAAAGTGTGTAAATGTAACTCTGTATGTAAGTGCTGTTGCACTATGCTAACCGTTATGCTAATAATTAGTGCCGAGCACATGGCCGAGCGTAGGTGCCGAGCTAAGCTAGTTTGGGAGTTAAGGTCGCCACGGAAGGACGTTTAATTAGATGTCACCGACATGATTGGACTATGACATCAGAAAGTGCATTTGGATGACCAGGCCATGCATCTCCAGTAAAGAGCTATGGAAAGATTGGGTGAGTAATCCTTCACTGTCTTCTCACATGAGCACCTTTATTCTGGGGCTTATTTTAAATAGATTGACCACTTTTTTTTTTTTTTTTGTGTGGGTCGACTAGGTGTATGCATAACAAGACTATTGATCGACCTCTCATGGGAGTGTTGTGACTAGGGATGGGCATAACTAATCGATCATTGCTCGTTAAGAATAGTGTCGATCACGTGAAATTGTTATCGATCATATAGCCGTTGTGTTGCGCAGTGTGAGTCCGGCAGCACAGCAATGAGTTTCACTATGTGGCAGGCAGCACCAAAGACTGTATGGGCAGCAATTAAACATCCTACCAGCAGGGAGAGATACTTAACTAGTAGTAGGAGACAACAGAACAGGCTCAGGCAGCAGCCTGCGAGCTGCCGTAGATGGAAAAACATAAACAGGAAGAAGTTAAGGCCAAGTTTGGCATCGGACAGGTCCAGCTTTAGAACCAAAAATAACAAAGTGCATTAAGCATTGTGAAACCTTGTATAAGTACAACACCTAAACAAACCGAATTATGTACCACTTGTACATTGAATCCTACAACCGACCCTGTATAATGTGTGACGTTAGCGCCGCTAGCATTAGCGGCTAACTTTAGCGTCTATGCTTTCCTACTTCGCCTTCATCAGGGAACTAATTTGCACATTTTGTTTATTAGATGAAGTAACGTTAGGTCCTTTATCACTCAGAGAAACGTGCCGTGCCCTTATGCAGTCTTTGGCAGCATCTTAGGAGGCGCATATGTGTTTAAACTTTAACGGTATCGTAGCATTGGCTCCTTGTTGGCTCATAGCCTCGGGCTTTAACCAGCGCCACATTTTATTATTATTTTATTTTAAAAAGTTGCCTTGCCTTAATAGATTGTTGTTTGCCTAGAAGATCTTGGAATAAAGATGTAATTGAGTAAAAACCTCTTGTATACAGTCTATGGTAAAAACGCTATGTTGGATGTTCTGTTGGCCTTTTTTAATATGTAAAAAAAGTTAATTTTCCCGGATTGATCAATTGAATTTCTTAAAATGCCCATCCCTAGTTGTGACCATAAGTTGTGACTGGTTATCTTTCTGGGAGGTACCATGGAGCTATTTTTATTTTGTTTGTATAACCCAGTCTGGGAAGTCTATCCTTTTTATATTGGGAGGTATTGGTCCGAGTCATGGATTGTACATGAAGGTCTCGTTAGAGGTGGTTATCATTTAATTTCATTTAACCTTATTATATAGGAGAGTTAAATTAAGGGGTGATCCACGTTTGCAATGGCGTTGAGTCAAACAGACAGTAATGCTTACGGCTATGTACTGAGAGGCTTTTCACATGAGCCCCCACAAGTGTATGTAAAGAGTTTGGTGTTGTGACTCTGCACCCCTAAGTAATTCAGATAAGAAACTTCAACCCAAAGCTAGACGTCATTAAAAGCTGATAATGTTATAGAATGAACAAAGTAAAAATAATAACAACATAATAATACATTATTGATTACATTTATTAACACAAAATACATATCAAACATTAAACATGAAAACAGGAACATTAAAATAACTCAAATCTAATTGAAATTAATAATCAGTGACTAAAATGTGGTATGTTAAAATGTAAAAAAAAAAAAAGTAAAACGTGTGCTGTGTGTAAATGTATGTTGTTTCTATGTGTTGTATGTTTGTATTTTAACTATTTACATTCAGAATTTATTTATTTAAACAATATTAATTTTTGTAATTTTCCCCCCCTCTAATTCGACTTTGCATATAATTTGATCTATTTTTAGTTTGTCTTCAAAAGGCTCCCATAGCTCTTTTTCAATTAAGTGTGTGTCCCCTGATGCCGTCAGCACCTCCAGGACTTCATCTCCTGACTCCTCCACCTCCATAACGCCGATGATGACCATCATAACATCTTCTGCGTTCTCCAACGTCTGTTGAAAGAAGGTAAACATATGGCTGGTTATCACAATGTATTAAATCAGACAATATTAATTGACTGCAAAAATGTTTTGTTAATGTAACACTCAGGTTACAAAATTTGCTTGAAATAAAATATATATGTATTAATATTTAATAAGCTATCAAAAAACAAGATGTAACAGATTAAGGTGAACTGGATAGATGTATAGGGTGACTTTGATCCTTTTGTTTTAAATCGTGAAGTGACTGGAGTGGGAGTTTTGTATCCTTAAAAGGTACAGTGTGTAATATACATGAACAAAGGTTACATTTTTAGATCGGTGGGAATTCTCAATACCTCGAACGTGCTGGTGTTGGTCGTCTGCAGGCCATATTTATTGCTGGTCAGGTGAGTGGCCGTCACCCTGTCCCCAATCTTGATTGCGGTCAGCGCAGCCTCCCTCCACAGGCTGAGGACCACCCTCTGCTTGTCCTGTTAAAAATAAAAGGAAACCATACATTTTTAATTATCTGACAAAAATATTAAATTGAAGGTTAATAGGAGATTCATAACTTTGGAACTTCAGTTATAACTTACTTGCTGGAGGGTGACCCTCACCAGGGGCACCGTGTCCCTCCCGGTCGCCACCTGCTTGACTGCGGTAATCTAAATGGAGGATGTTTTTTTTAGTTACAAACATTTGACACATTTAAAAACCTTAGCTTTATGATTTCATCAACTTAAAATACGGGAAGAAACAAAAATAAATTAACTGGCAAACAATTCGACGAACATTTATCCTGCCTTTTGAGAATCCCTGTTTAAATAAGAGTCAAATGGGGAAAGTTATATATTATTGGACTCTTTAATTTTTAATGCAAATCCAAAATAAAATTATTTATTATTGAAGAACAAACTGTAAAGAAAATCAACATGAATTACTTTGGATTAGAGACAATTTAGCAAAAAAAAAGTTATTACCTCGACCACCTCTCCCTTTACGGTTAGGAAGCCCTGGCCTTCCCCCCGGCAGTCCCTCATGTGCACCAGCTTGGAGGGAGGGTGGATCAGCGCCTCTGCCTGCCTCTGGAGCTCCTCGTTTACATTTATGGTACTTGCCCTGAAAAATTGGGCCTTGCCTAAATTTATTGTGTTATTCATCAGGGTGTGACCCCTGATGAAAAAGCTGCATCCCTCCTTAATTTGTTCTGCCCTGTCCTCATAAATGAGGACCTTTGTCAGGCTGTGGCCGTCTGATATTATGGCCACTTTATTTTTCTTAATCAAAGTCGCCCTAGCGGCCGTCTCTGAAAACTCCCAGGCCACCACCCTGGGCTGGTCCTCCACCAGGAGGAACCGCACGTGGAGCGGTGGTGGCCTGGAGTATGGCGTGGTGGCTGGGGTCGTCAATAGATTGTGTAGTGCCATTCTGAAATGATATAAGAAACAGTGGTGAGAATCCTGTGTCAGATCCAATAACAAAAAAAAATCTTCCAAAGGAAGAGACAGGTTTAAAAAACAACAACACTCCATCATGGAACTCCATCTTTCACTCTGAGCAGGTTTCCCGCCTCTGGAACCCTTTGTCTCATCAAAGGACAAAGGGTTCCAGAGGCGGGAAAACTGCTCAGAGTGAAATGAATTTTAAAATAGCTTTTTGTTTCCAGTTCCTTGTTTCAATGTACATGACCATCACTATTGTCAGAGAAACTAAGACACATATAGGCCTATGTTAAAAACCAAACAGAAAATATCACAGAAACAGATCAAACATTTAGAAACGGATAGTTCTTACTGACTGACTGAACAAAGCACACAGTTAACCCTTTTTAACAAAAACCTTTGTCCTTTTGGTATGTAAAGCTCAAATCCTGAGAGAGAGAGAGAGAGGGAGATCTTCTCTCTGTGTATTTCAATCTTTGGATTTGATTTCTAAGCCTAAAGTATTTAAAAAAGTATGAACTGAAATAGTAAGCTAGCTTAATCTAGAATATAAGAGAGAAAATGATCACTTACCTTAAGTTAAATCCAAGGAGTTGTAACTGATTATTGACTTAATCATATTTATACCATGGAAGGAGGGGTTTTGATAGGTTACAATTCCCACCAATCAGTTCTCCCAAGTGACCTGTTGCCGTAAGTTACGCTGTTGCTACCCCCTGGGGCAGGGAAATGGTCATCAGAATGGACAACCTGGCAGTTGGTGGACATCAAAAAATGGTCTGATCTAGTTTCAGTGTCAAATTGAGATGCTGCGCAAGGTTCCTGCTGCCAGAGGTTTGGTTCCAAGGCCCACACGTAATAAGTAAGGAATAATGTATTGGGAATGGGTCACTCTCGAGAAGTAAAAGACAGACGAAGTGAACTGGAGCTCGACTACAATGTTAACTGAGACATGAAATTTCTGGAGATGGGCAGACAGTACCACACTTTTAAAATGCTCTGGTGAACGAGAAAATGCATTTCCTGCTGAAAATGCGTGTGAATGCTGAAACAGCTTACGCTAAACTGGATAGCTGAGTATGAAGATTTGAAAAAGGTCTATAAAGGTTTATAAAGTTATTGAAGTTTATAAAGGTCATAATTGTGTAAAATAAGTTTAAAGGGAGTTGAAAAGTTGAATATATAGAGGTTTGAATAACATTTCTTGCTGAAATTATGAAGAAGTTGAAAGACATGGATACAAATCTTAAAACTATGAAATAGTAATTGAATAGACTTGGAGCTAAACTACCTTGATGGCTTGAATGTATATGAATCAGCTAAAGGAGTATGAAGATGTGGAAAAGTAAGTTATTAGTGTGAATGCTGGAGCATTCACACTATTGTTCTTCAAATCTTTATTTGGTGTGAATGCTGAAAGCATTCACAGCATTGATATTCTGCGTATTTATTGGTGTGAATGCTGAAAGCATTCACAGCATTGATATTCACCGTATTTATTATTCCGTATTATTATTCCGCCATATTCATGCACGTCCATATCTTCAACATGCTTCATTCCACAAACTATATTCAACCATCCTCATATTCAGCCCATTTTTCACATTATTGCTTTCATTCAAAAATTTCAAAAAAATTAATAACTTCATAATTAATAAGCAATTAAACAAAAATTATTTAACATTGAAGCGGATAGGAGCAGCATTCCAAACCGCTAAAACTTCCTCTGCTTTGAAACCTATCTCCTCCCGCATTTTTTCAGCTAGAGACTCCATTCAAACGTTAAACAATTCACATTAATTACAGCTATTAAATTCTTATTCAACTTTTTAAAATCTTCAACTGTCTTTGAACAAACACAGTTTTAGTTTTAAGCTTTTTTCAACCTCTTTCTAAATTTATAATGGGATCCGGATGGGACGGAATGTTCAGAGGCAGAGTGGGGAAACCAACTGTTACAGTGTAGAACTGGTGTAAAAATACACCAAAACCTTCCACTTAACTGCCTCTCACTCCCACAAATTAAACCCTACGTGGATAATTTTTACATCAAAAGGTAGGACATATTCTGCCGGTCGCATAGATGTGACTACTGAAGCAATCGGACCTACACAATGGAAGTTTTGGGCTTCCAAGCTAAATGGTGTCCAACCAACTGCCGCCTTGATAACTGAGACATGACATTTCTGGAGAAAGGCAGACTGTACCACACCTTTAAAATGCTCTGGTTCTCATATTCTTCACATTACAGACATAATCTTCACACTGTGTCTTCATCAGATTCTTCTGGTTCTAACAATAAAATAATTTTGTCAGTTAGACTCAGGGTCCGTCAGTTAGAGGCAGCGGTTTGAGGTGACGTTTTGGATGAAATTACCTCTCTGAGGCCTCTAAAAGGTGGGATTTCTGCCTGATCACAGACCCTCAATAAGACATACACTCACCTTGGTGACTCACTCTGCCCATTAAAGGGCAATTTCACTTTTTTTTCTTGATTATTTTTTTCTTTTTTCCGCTTTATTAGACAGTTCGGAGAGGCACAGTTGAAATGGGGCAAACACTCTGCTCTTTGAAGGCCTATTTCACACATCATTTTTTTTTCATGTCTTTCAATTATAATTTGATCTAGACATTTTTAAATATTCAACATCATTCCTATAAGAGTTAAACAATTCACTACTGTTCATATTTAAGACTGTTTCTTACTTTTCCACATCTTCATACTCCTTTAGCTGATTCATATAAATTCAAGCCATCAAGGTAGTTTAGCTCCAAGTCTATTCAATTACTATTTCATAGTTTTAAGATTTGTATCCATGTCTTTCAACTTCTTCATAATTTCAGCAAGAAATGTTATTCAAACCTCTATATATTCAACTTTTCAACTCCTTTTAAGGATTCAAATTGTCCC
>CM049402.1:32643225-32703225 GCA_026929865.2 Hyperoplus lanceolatus
ATATTAAGAACATGACTTTAATTAATAACTATAAGAGGCGTAATACTTATTCAGAACCTCTTTTAAAATGTTTCTACCTTTTCAAATATTTAAAATATTCAGCTTTTAACAAATTATTTTAACATTGACGCGGATGGGAGCAGCATTCCAAACCGCTAAAACTTCATCCTCTTTGAAACCTATCTCCTCCCACATTTTTTCAGCTACAACCTCCATTCAAACTTTAAACAATTCACATGAATTGCAGCTATTACAGGGTATCTGCAGGTTTCAGCAAGTCAAATTTAAGACTTTTTAAGACCTTTTTAATACCACCTTGAATGAAATTTAAGACCTTAAACCCGCGATGGTGGGGGGGATCCCGCTGTATTACAACTCAAGCATAGCATGTGTGTCACTCAATGAGACTCATTCAAGTTTACTTTTAGTTTGTTTATTGAACATAAAGTGATACTCAGTGCTCTCTGGTTCAAAAACTGTAAGTACAAGTGCAGTTTAACAGCATGTTTCCGACCAAGAAGTATACAAAATAATTTACAAAAATACAAAATATACAAACAAATTTAGTACATTGAGTCAAACAGCAGTGTGCTCTGTGGTTCACAAAATAACAAGTGCAGCTGCAAACCTCTAACGCAAAAAAAACTAATGGACCTACTGCACACACGTTATGAGCCTCAGGTGAGCCTCAGTTCTGTAGCCTTAATCCCCAGTTCTGCCTCTATGCTTTTCAGCTCACTTAATTTTTCCTTGCATCTCTTCCTGAGGATGTTTGATTTTGTAATGAGCTGAGCCATCAAGGTGCCAGACTTACCCTCAGCTTGCTCGGCAAACAGGTCAGCATCTTTCTCCAGAGAGCCACATACCTCCAGAAGAGTTTTCTTTTTCTTTTTAAGCTCAGCGATGTGTTCTTCTGCAGCTTTCCTCTTCTGCCCTTGTGCAGCACCTTGGCTCTTCCTCTTTTCCAGGTCAAGGTGTTCTCTATATTTTGACCTTGCTGATCCCACCGAGGTCAGCAGCTCCTTGGTGAGAGGTACATTGGCAACCCCCCACAAACGGCAACGTAGTCACATACCAGTCTCTGGGCAATGACACTGTCCTCCTTAAGGTTTACAGTCTCCACCTCCTTATTAATCGAGAAGCCTCTCTCGACTGTTGCCTGCCCATGGGATAACAGTAGGATCTTCTGACAGAAACCCCAAAGCTCAGGGTAGGGTTGGCTGAGAAAGCCATGCAGAAACACATCAAGCCTGGTTTCTATGGGCCGGAAGGACAAAAACTGCTCACTTTTAGCCTCGACAGACAGGAAGTTCCCAAACTGTTGGATAATCACATCACCTGTAATAAAGCAGATGAAAGGAAATATGTGAAATTTTATTTAGATGATTAATTATGATACAAGTCATAAGGTCTTATGTCCAATTGTTCCTTATAATCAGGAACAACATTAAAACTATTCTATGAACTATTCATACCAGCAGAGACACCTCTGGACAACTGCTTGTCTTGCAGGAATTTCTGCACTACACTTCTCATTCTTCCCTGGCACCAGTCTGGGTCGGAGTACATGGCTGTGGGGTCCAGGCATGCCACCTGTCTCACAATAGGGTACTTCAGGGGGCTCTTGTCCTGGACTTTCTTTAGGATATTTGACATACCCTTCACGCAGTCCTTCCTAAACTCTAGGGCAGTGAGCTCTCCTATGCTGTTCTTTCTCTGGAGGTCCTGACAGATGGGTAATGTGTTATAAATACAGCTGAATGGCCTAACACAGCATTCTCTCCTGCCTGGTGGATATGGAGCATCATTTGATAGAAAGTAAGTAATAAGTAATACATCTAAATTACCTTGAGGGCTGCCTCTGCACCCAAGCCTATGTCAGCTTCCTTTAGGTTGACCCAGATCTTTTGGTCAGCGACATCCAGCCTCACCATCTGCAGTGGAGTGATGTTTTGGATATGCTCCCTCTTGACAAAACGCCTAAGCATACTCTGAAAGGGTAAAAGGAATTGTTATATAGAGGGGTAGGTACCTTGATAATGTCATGATAAACATTTCTATATTAGTTATTATTTATTTAAAATAATCTCTTAACATCATCATAAGCAAGTATAAATAAATGATGAGTGACCTTTACTTAGCAAAAACATAATCTTTCAGTCATTTTATGTTTTGATTAGGGAAGAGTTTGATGAATCAAGCTACCAAACAGCGTCTCCCATTTTTGCATGCTCATACACACATGCCCGCACACATACAGTATGCCCACACACGCTCAACTTGTTTTGCTTTTCTTGTTGATTCTTCATTATTAATTTGATTACCTTGAACAACTCCACCAAGTCCTTGCTAAGGAATGGCATGACTGGTTCGTCAGTCTGATACTTAGTCAGAAAGGGAGTGAAGGTCCTTGAGATGGCCATGAAGAATTGTAGCTTGGGCAAGATGAGTGGATCTTGCTTGGCTGCTTCAATGGTGTCAAATGAGGCTGTTCCAGGGTTTGGAACCTTCTTTGTCCTCACTGCATCCACGTACGTCACCAGTGAAGGCCATACCTTTAATATTTCATCATGTATGTGTGTATTATTTCATCATGCATGTCTATTTTATCATATTGTGCAGCACCTTGTAATTATGTTTTGATAAGTGCTATAATATAAATAAAGTTTTATTACTATTACCTCTATGGCCCTCTCCACAACTGGCAGGTTTTCAATCCACCTATGGCCACAGAATGGTAACGGGAAGACTGTGGATTTGGTGAGGGCAACGAAGTCATCCCTCCTTGCTGGTGTGTTATGAAAAAGGTAGTGCATCCCCCTCAACACCTTGGTGGAAGAGAGATGAATGATGAGTTAACCGTCATCTCTGATGGAGAATGACTTTTACCCATCCATACACACACCGATAGCACTAGTGGGACTTCTTCACTAAAATTGTTTAAAGGAGCAATATATTGCAGGCCCATTCCCCCTGTCATATCAGACTGTAGAACCAGCACCGCCCATTAGACCACACACAGTGACAGTGATATCTTTTTCTCACAGGGGCAACTTGAGTCAAAGAAGGCAAATGGGCTGTTGCCCGGGTAACCAAAGCAACATCCTGAGCAAGTCCCTCGACTGAACGTTAATGTACATTATGTGTAAATAGTATTAAACATCTGTAATAATATTAAATCAAATTCATGCTCTTTTTATATTCTGTCTATTGTCCATGTTTTGAAATATTCAAATTTCCCTTGTGAAACTAATGAAAGATTGCTCTTAGTTATAATTGTCTTACCTTCTCCAGTTGCCACATAGAGAATCCACATTTGAATGCGTTATGTAGGGTGTGGAGGCCACAGCTACCCACATTCACCAGCTGGACACCACCATACTGCTCAGCGTGCTCTTGCTGTAGAAGCTCAAAGAATTTCCAATTTACATTGGGTCCATCCATGGAGATAGACACCATGTTCCTCAGATTCAGCTCCTCCACACACTCCTGAGAAAGACATGACTATGATTATAATGACATGATTGCCAATGGTTCAGTGTAATTTAACATTATGTCTGCACCAATCCTCAGTTAACATTAACTCTCTCCCTCTTCCATTCATCCACTCCCTCTCCCTTCCCTTATGTCCCCATCTCTGTGCGTCTAAATAATGGGGTAGAAATGACTAGCCTACACAGCATCAATACACACACATGTATGAACTTAACTCATTTACTCACACACACACACACACACATGTATAAACACACAAACATAACACTCAAAGCTGCAAGCACTTTATATTCATCTTACAGCCACATTATACCTTATAATATGTATTTGCATTAAACATATGCAAGCACACACATGCCGACACGCGCACACACACACACACACACACACAAACAGTATGTACGGCCCCCAAGCACACACACGCACGCGCGCACACACACACACACACACACACACACGTCATCATTCCATATTTTAGGCCTACCATTATACTGAATAGGCCTGCATAATGAAATTGCCCAAATAGATATAAAGTTAACAATTAGTAATTGAAAAAAAAAAGTATATTAGGCTACTTACTTTGAAGTGGTGCAGTAAATCTCGGGCTGTTGCGTGTCCCATGAATTGCGAGCCCAAGTACCGGGAATGCACTTTATCTCCGACCCAATATCGGACGTGCACGTCAAGTTGCTTGCTTTTAGTGGCGTGGTTCAACGTCTCATCAAACATCAAAACAAAATCAGCCTTGTTGACGCTGTGGATTAGCTCGTTTCGGATGAAAGGCGCTAGTCCGAAGCGAGTTATATACGCCGTTTTGTCCTTTCCAGCAGTAAAGGTGCTCGCGATTTGAGAGTCAGGGAACATCAAACCGAAGAGATCTCCTATCCCCTCATTCGAGTTGTAGGACTGGTGCTTGACCACTGTGTTTAGAATCCACAACACCTCCGCTTTCAGTGTTGGTGTCGCACCAAATGCTACCCTCAGGTCAGTGCTAGCAGCGCGGACCGTTGTCTGCGGCGGTGGCCCCGGGGCAGAGATGCAAAATGTAGAAATGTTTGTGGTCTGTGTGTGGCTCCTGGTAGAGGTTTTGTGTTTTTGGCTCTGCATATGGCTGACGAGAGCCTTAATCCCCATGGTGCCGATCTTGAATGTATTTTTGCACGAAATGCATCTGGCCTGTTCTGGGTTGGCAACGGACGCCAGCCAACCTCGGAAACGGACGTCGTCCAGCCAAGTGACGTTGAATTTGCACTTACCCATTGTTGCAGACTAGCTAGCAAGCGCGCAGACATCCGTTTATATATGCAGCTCGCAAGAAAGTAGCCTCTCTACATCTCCTTCCCGAAAAGTCCCGCGAGAAAAAAAAAATTAAAATAGTCCTGCCCCGACAAATTTAAGACCTCCGAGTTATTTATTTAAGACCAGCATATGACATTTTTGACGAATTTAAGACTTTTTAAGGCCTTAAATTTAGAAAAATGAATTTAAGACTTTTTAAGACTTTTTAAGACTCCGCGGACACCCTGTATTAAAATCCTATTCAACTTTTTAAAATCTTAAACTGTCTTTGAACAAGCACAGTTTTAGTTTTAAGCTTTTTTCAGCCTCTTTCTAAATTTATAATGGGATCCGGATGGGACGGAATGTTCAGAGGCAGAGTGGGGAAACCAACAGTTACAGTGTAGAACTGGTGTAAAAATACACCAAAACCTTCCACATAACTCCCTCTCACTCCCACAAATTAAACCCTACGTGGATCATGTTTACATCAAAATGTACGACATATTCTGCCGGTCGCATAGATGTGACTACTGAAGCAATCGGACCTACACAATGGAAGTTTTGGGCTTCCAAGCTAAATGGTGTCCAACCAACTGCCGCCTTGATAACTGAGACATGACATTACTGGAGAAAGGCAGACTCTACCACACCTTTAAAATGCTCTGGTTCTCATATTCTTCACATTACAGACATAATCTTCACACTGTGTCTTCATCAGATTCTTCTGGTTCTAACAATAAAATAATTTTGTCAGTTAGACTCACGGTCCGTCAGTTAGAGGCAGCGGTTTGAGGTGAGGTTTTGGATGAAATGACCTCTCTGAGGCCTCTAAAAGGGGGGATTTCTGCCTGATCACAGACCCTCAATAAGACATACACTCACCTTGGTGACTCACTCTGCCCATTAAAGGGCAATTTCACTTTCTTTCTTGATTATTTTTTTATTTTTTCCGCTTTATTATACAGTTCGGAGAGGCACAGTTGAAATGGGGCAAACACTCTGCTCTTTGAAGGCCTATTTCACACATCATTTTTTTTCATGTCTTTCAATCATAATTTTATCTAGACATTTTTAAATATTCAACATCATTCCTATAAGAGTTAAACAATTCACTACTGTTCATACTTAAGACTGTTTCTTACTTTTCCACATCTTCATATTCCTTTAGCTGATTCATATACATTCAAGCCATCAAGGTAGTTTAGCTCCAAGTCTATTCAATTACTATTTCATAGTTTTAAGATTTTTATCCATGTCTTTCAACTTCTTCATAATTTCAGCAAGAAATGTTATTCAAACCTCTATATATTCAACTTTTCAACTCCTTTTAAACTTATTTTACACAATTATGACCTTTATAAACTTCAACAACTTTATAAACCTTTATAGACCTTTTTCAAATCATCATACTCAGCTATCCAGTTTAGCGTAAGCTGTTTCAGCATTTACACGCATTTTCAGCAGGAAATGCATTTTCTAGTTATAAATAATGTTACTGTTAAAGACGACCTATTATACTTTTTCAACTTTTTTGACCTATAAACGTTGTTAGAATGATTTATAGTCATGTTTAACCATACTAGCTTATCAAATAATTACGTACATGCATTTAGACGTATTCTCTACTGACCGCCTGGAGTGGCAGTGCAGATCGCTAAACACTTGGGCAGCCGGTGTGAGTACCAGATCTACTCGGGCTGCCAGATTGACTCGGGGTCCTAGATGCGTGATTATGACGCACTTCCTGTAAACGTTGTCTTTTAAATGTGCATGCGCTATGGTTATCCCGCTATCTCGGTAAGTATTAAGATTAACGATCTCTAATGATTTTCTAATTGAAGACTATTTTACTTCTGATCGTATAGATTTTGAAAAACATACTTGTAAATAAAATATAAAAACATAACATTGCATATAAAACAGCACAAATAAACATACCTGGGACATGGAAAGACAAACACAACTAGTGTGCAATTCCTGCGTCTCGTCTCGCACTACGTCTCGCTCATGCTGAAAGTAACATCCTCAAACATGTTGGCTGCTAGCCCAAAGACTCTTCAAAAACTACGGCAACAATTCGTCACAAAACAACGAAACTAGTAGTTACAGATGCCTCATTAGTCAAGTATGTTATACAACAAATGCTGATAGTTCACACATCATATGAACCAAGTACTGAGTGCATATGTATGATTATAGTTTCTAGAGGGCTGACATATTTAAAATCCATTTTTTTATTGATTTCATGTAGTATTAAAATTTTCTGAGATTTTGAATCTGGGGTAATTCATAAACTTTAAACCATAATCATCAAAATTAGAACAAATAAAGGCTTGAAATATCTCACTTTGCATGTAATGAGTCTATATAATATATTAGTTTCAAATTTTAAGTTGAGTTACTGAAATAAATGAACTTTTGCATGATATTCTAATTTTTTCGAGTCCCACCTATACAGATGTGCACCTGTGGCTGTCAGCGAGGAACTGGAGAGGGAGGCGCTTGACCTCGTTGACCCTCCATCCACAGTCGTGGCACTCGAGGAGGTCACCACCGGGGACTCCTTGATAACAGTCGAGGGCTGGATTGATTCTGTAAGTTTTTAGAGATTTTTTTCTGTTACCAAAGTTGTTTTAACATTATTTAAACCATTGTATTCTGACTTTTACAATTGGTTCAGTAGCCTACTCTCCATACCATCTTATGATGGCAAAACAAAACTGTCAAACATAACAATAGAGCGCTTCAAATATTTTTCTCATTACATTGATGTAGGTCATTTCCTGGCTTTTTATAATGTAAGTCCATATAGGAATGAAGCAAGTGAGAAGTAAAGTTTAGTATGCAAATTATACATCAAGAAGAGCTATAACTTTCATGTTTAAAGGACCCAACAAATATAACTTAATACCCATTATACCAGAGATATAGATTACGAGGTATTCTAACATTTGCTAAAATAATTCTGATCCTGTCACATTCAGATGAAACCTGTGGAAATGTTCATGTTCGAAGAGAACAATATAACTCCTATGAGGGAGGTGACCCTGAGACAAGTAAGGAATCATTACAATTGTATTGTACTGTTGTCAATCTAAACCTCAGTTGTCACTTTGTTAAATTATAGATGTTTGATGACGACTATCACACACTTAATATGCATATTTTTGCAGTAGTTAAGGTCTATTTAGTATATTTAGGGAAGCTCTATTCATAAAATGTATTATGTATTTGTAGAACCAGACTGTGATGAGGGTGGCGCTCTGGAGGGAGGCCAATTTAACCGAACTGAAGGTTGGGTTCCTTGTCAGGGTGACCCATTTGAGGGTGAAGCCATCGGCATATGGCATCACCCTCAACACAACAAATTACTCCACCATTCAGGTGAGTTGTGACCATTTATTGATTAGGGTTGGTATTTTACAGGGAATCTCTTAGACTAGTAATTTACATTCTATTTTCCACAGGTACGTCCAGGTGTGGATGTTTTCCACCTCCATGGCTTCTCCAAACTGCCGTCGGGCGATGTTGAGGTGATCGACCATCAGGGGAAGGAGTTGGTGGTTCCCGCAGGGTCTTAGAAAGACGCCTTTCCAACGGACGACCCCCCTCTCCCAGTTCTAATCAGAATTGTTTATTGCAATGGCCAGCTGCAGCAGATAACACAGAATATAAATGAATAAAAACACAGAATCAAAAAACACCCTCCACCCATCCCACCATATTCCATCGACTTAAAATAGTTTGTATTTGTTTTCAAATAAATTACATGCATTAACGTTTACATTTGTTTTTGTATTTTTACTTTTTTGAATAGACCTTCATTACAAGCAACTTCAATTAACATTCTTTTCCCATGTAACTTATAACTGGAAGTCCATACAGGAACAGGACCAGAAAGATAAGTCATAAATGCCTCGTGTGTATTATCTTGGTATTTTTATGATCATTGCTGAAGCCTGCATTGTTTATACTTCTCTAGATGTAGGCTTCTCACATAAGGTTAAACATTGAATTAGAGTGAGTGGCATGTATGATAATTACTGCAGCCTTGACAGCTGCTGCCACACAGTCACAAACTTGAAGTTGCTCCTGCGAGGAGTTGAGCTACGGCTTGTAAAGACAAGAGTAGCCGAGTGAAGTCGGGGGAGAGACCATAAAGCCTGGGCCATCACATGATACGTTGCGTCGGTCTGCAGGCAGAAACGGTTTTGCACGATACACAAATAAAATAAAAATAAATTACATCTAATATACACAGCAGCATAAGACAATCAAAATAGTTACGGTATAAATGCATTTTCATGTTCAAACATTCTATTTTTCAACCATTCTGTTATTCAGATATATTCATCCTTCGTTCCTCATCAACATTCAGCAGTGAAGCTTCAGCATCAGCATTCACACCGCAATTTCTTCAAGGAATTGCAATTCTAGTTATTATTAGTATATTACTAATAATACTTATTACTGACTTAATGTCCGAGCGAACTGATTAGGCATGACACTCCAGGACTTTTTTTTTAGCAGACAAGAGTCCATTTGTCTCCTCGGGGAATGGCATCTTTTATAGATAGCATTTTTAACCGCCTTAGAGACCACCTTCAAAGGGAGTAAATTGCGAAGAAGGTCGGGAGAAGGTGGTCTTGAGGGTTGCCTAAAGACCACCTTCTCCCGACCTAATAAAAATAATTAATGAAAATTAAGATCCGACACTGGCTTTATTCAACATCTAGATGTTTCAACACATAAGTTGTTATACAAAAATGTATTGTTTTAATGTAATCAACTAGCAGAGCTTCATGATATCTATTATTCCAAAAGTGTACCCTATTCACCTGCTGTGTCACACATTAAGTGAACTATTCCCATTGATACATGTTCTGCAGAGTCTAAATAGTAGGCTAGTTTGCTGTTTGGACAGTCGATGGCAGTGCTGCAAGACACTACAAAATGTGGTATATGTGGTTGGATATGAAACATACAAATCAGATTAAACAAAATCTGATGTACTTTTTTATTTTATTTAATGAAGGTTGAATGAATGAATCTATTTATCAGTGATGCAAGACACTACACATGCTCCAGGGGCTGGAAATTGTACATCAGAGCCACACCTTTACATTTTTTAACTGATAAATATCATTATGAAACTCTCATTATACACATAGTTTTTCAGTGTGATGTAAAATAACAGTGAACCCAGGGGATAGTTGTTCATTTAATACAATATTAAAATATTATTTCTTAAAATACATGCTAGAATACATTAAACTAAAATACCAATTTATTGTTTAAAGTATTATTAAAAAAATATTTAATTTAGCACTCAAACAGGGTTAACACCGGGGGTTAAACCTTACTAAACTATAAATTCGTATAAAATAAAATGTATTTTAACCTTACATAATGAGAGATGACTACTATAAGCCTAACGTAACAACTCATTTTAAACCTTTCAGAACAAGAAATAAATCTATCTATCTATGGAGCCTACTGGCTAAGCTATCAGCTAGCGCGATCTTTTACGCTATCAAGCTTTTAAATATTGTACTGTACTGGGTTCACACTGTATGTATGAGTTGTGTATGACCACATTGTGTTGCCGTAGCGTGGCGGTATCTATGGTGACAATTTCAATTGTCGATACGTCATCAGTAGGCGCTAGTGATGGGTCAGTCGCGAACGAGCCGGGTCAAAGAGCCGGCTCTTCTAAGTGAACGATGGGAGTCGGCTCCCAACCGAGAGCCGTTTAAAAAAATTAAATAACAATATATATATATTTTTTCAAACATAAAGTTTGCCTAAGTCTGTATAGGTGTTTCTATCCGGGCCACTTTGTGTTTCAGAGAGGTCTAGAAACAAGTCAGAGCATTTATTTGGTGGTTTCAGAGTTACATGGGTCTGTAAATGCAATGAAAAAAAAAACGGCTACGCAATGTATTGATATTAGAAAATGTAATTTTTACTTTTGAATACTACTGTTCAATGGTATTGGATACATGCAGTGATATATGCCTACACACACTCATCAGAAGTCAAAACAGGGCTACTTTTGGCTGAATTATAAAAGGTATAATATGGAGAGCCGTTTGGGAGCCGAAAGAGCCGGCTCTTGTTGGTGAGCCGATCCAAATGATCGCAGGCGCAGGACCCCGAGTCAATCTGGTACTCACACCGGTCACGATTCACATTTCCGGGATTCGTTACGTAGAGAATTCGGATTTTTCCATGTATGGTAATGCTGCAAAGTGCTCAGGCGCGCTCCGGCCATGCCCCCACCTGCCTGCGCGCTGCTGAAAGTGTTCCGGAAGGTAACCAATCACAACGGAGTGGGGTTTACAGGAGGGGGTGGGGTGTGGGTGGGTGGGTGTGTGTGTGTGGGGGGGGGGGGGGAGGGGGGGAGAACCACACAGCCAAATGTGTACTGTACACAGAATGCTGAAATCGCTGAGATGAGAGGAAGAGCTTCCCGAAAATCTACATGGGTTCTTGTGCTAAAAAGTTAATTTCCCCGCGACCGTCACAAAGCCATTTGAAAAACGGAAAAATGGGTCAATTGATGAAAAATTTACAAAAATGTAGGCTATTTCTACTTACTGAGCGAGCTGCCATCGTCTTCAGTTGTGACTGTAATCTGCGTCATCTCAGTGAAGTCGGGGGAGGCAGACGTTGCCCGAGTTCCGACTCGGAATTCCGCCTCTTCCTCAACGATGCAAACGTTCGTGAAATTGTAAGGATTTTTATTTTCTAATTTTAATGATGCATATACCCCCCTCATTAATTTGTATTTAACCATTGTATAATCATTTAAACAATTTGTATATTCTTCACATTTGACTTTAATAAATGTTCTCACTATTTGGTGCTAGGGAAACGAGGAGGTGAAACAGCTATAAAATTAACCTATTCTCCCATATAGTAAACAACATTCCTGAGGCCTGCGGTCAAGCAAGTTGAACACTTTGCCCGGCAGTAAAAAGTTCAGCAGAGGACGTCAGAGGTGTGGAATAGACTGACCCAAGACCAGTGACAGCACATCCTCAGGCAGGATGTCATTGCTGATGAGCTTGAGGTTACAAAATAATGAACACGTATTTTAACATCCTGTTAAAATGTAGTATTTTAGTAGTTGAGCGGAACTGGCGAGTAGGTAATAAACTGAGACCTAAGCACATCCTCAGGCAGGATGTCATTGCTGATGAGCTTGAGGTTACAAATAAGTAGAAATAAGCCCACACCCAAAATATATCCGTAGCTTCTGTCTTCTCTTCAAATGTGCGATCTAGCCTTATTTCTAATTTATCTAAAAACACCCTATGACCGTTCAGTAACACTGTGGGAAAATGCTGTTTTTGATTGAATAATCCTAAATTATTGCTGGCAGATGTAGGCGCTTACTGGGTGCTAAGGATAGTAGGCCTATATAAAAGGGGCCAAGCATAGCAGGCCAATATAAAAGGTGCTAACAATAAAAGACCTATATTAAAGGTGCCAAGCATAGTAGGCCTACTGTATATAAAAGGTGCTAACCATAGAAGGCCTATATAAAAGGTGCTAACACCAGGCAAAAATTCGTAGCCGTTATCGGCCGCTAAGCTAACGGGCTCCACCGTCTTGTCTCCGGTAGAAATCAAGGATCTGTAACTTGACTTGTTTTTTATCACTCACTCCCTTGTGATAACAAAGAACTGCTCTTTAAATTTGCATTCGTCTTTCGTACGTAGGCCTACTGTATACATGTTAACTCATACTTAATGCAATCCAGTGCTGACTGGTAGCCATTCTCAACATAGTTGTCGATTAAATCAATAAAATTAAACGGTAAAAAAATGAATGAATGGATCCTAGCTGTCAAATGTACTTCTAGCTGAGCTTTCAAATTCACTAGTCACAACGGTCTCAACCAACGAAAAGGAGAGTTCAGGGACCGAACCTTAACTCACCATACTAGGGGGGAAAAAACTTGCTCCCCCGACCCCCATCGGTCTGCAAATAAAACCCATCAGACCAACAGGCGCAGCAAATTTAATTTGCCAGCGGCATGTCTGGATTTCCAGGCTAGAAAAATGGGTCAGTTGATGAAAATGTCGGCTAATTCAGTTTACTGATTACTGTGTGAGCTGCCATCGTTTTCAGTTCAGATTGTTGTTGTCACGTAATCCGCGTTATCTCAGTGAAGTCAGGAGAGGCAAACGTTGTTCAAATTCCGACCTGGAATTCCGAGTTTGACAACCGTTTTAATGCGCTTTTCCTTGACGGAAGTTGGACATTTTCGAGTTCTAAGTAAAAGGGAACGCACCAAGAAGCGTGTGGCAGGGAGACAGTCATCATTGCTAGACAATGGTAACCCGTGCCGCATACCTCACTTTCTCAAACAGCAAAGCTAACGGTTTCTCCGAGCATTACTTTTCCTTCTGCTTAACTGGCTGTCAGGCACTGCAGCCTACTACAGTCATTTTTTTCATAAGCAGTTTCACCGTTGCCTGTTTGAAGTCTCCGAGAGTGAACCATAAACCATGTATTATTCAGTGGGGAATATTTAATTTCTAGCGTTAGCAACAGGTTAGCAAAAATGCTAATGGCTGTAAGCCGTATATCTTCCTTTAGTGTAAACATGTCGGACAAGAAAGGCACTAGAGGCTGTATTGCCTCTACTGTGTAACTATGTTATCATGTGAATAATTATTCAATTCAAATTTTTAACCACTCAGCCGTCTTTTGATACAGTTAAAGTTGGCAGTTATGAGACACAATGGGTCTGTTCGAAATGCCTTACTAACTACTATCTACTCAATACTTGGCTTCAAACTCGATTACTTAAATAACGATTGAGTAATCCATTTGAGTACTTGATGTTCGGAAGACCGTTCTAACTTATCCACCTCAGATGACGTAAATCAAATGACGTGTCACGGCCGGGCGCCGCTAATTAATATTATAAATAAATATATAAACGTCACGTTTAACGTAACAGCACATCTTCAACCTAATCATTCCGGTGATATGTTAAAGTGTAACTGCACCCTTTTACTTGTTTTTTGAGATATAAGCTGAATTAAATCACTATGTTGTTAAGGAACACATATATGCTGGTGTTAATATTGAAAAAAATTGCAATATGTTAAATATTGGCAATTCAAGAAATGTTTTGTATTGTAAATCATTTTAGAACTTTACTAAGATTTGAAAAAAACTTTTTCCTTCGGATTAGAAAAATGACGTACATGGGACTTTTTTGACCCCATGTACGTCATCACGTCGCCGCAAAGCCAGGCACGCTCTTCACAGGTCCATGGCTGGTCCATAAGCGTCTACTGTTATACTGTCCCTCCAAGGATGTTATTTCGGGGGTTAACACCCTTCACTTCTACCGACAGTGTGTCTGCAATATCTCGCTTGCGCGAACACACACACAGACACACAGACCCGGACTCGTTCATTGTTTCACTTTATTAACACACGCTACCGCTCGCTCTCCTCGCTCTCTCACACACACACACACACACACACTGCCGCTCGTTCACTTGCGCTACTCGGTCTCCTCACTACGATAGAAACACCCGCCAACAATTTAGAATAAGAAAAGTCCTCCACCTCAGACGACCTATCTGTGTGGCATATATGAGCTCACTGTGTAGCGACAGTGCCGTTAGACTTTGTGTCACTCGATATTTCAATGAAGTCATGTCATTCAGATCTTCCTGAGTGATAGCTAGCAGCTAGCCCCCTCCTTCACAGACACCGCGCCCCCTCTTCCCGAAAGTCGGCCGGCTGATGTCGGAATGTTTACAAACAATGGTTCTCAAACGGAATTCAGAATCCATGGTCTGAAAGCATTTTTCAAAATCGTGCAGTAGCTCAAACAGGGGGTGCAGTTACCCTTTAAATACAATTATTTGGGGTTTGATCTATTTTTTACTCTGGGTCTGTTCGAATCCACCTACTTGCTTACTACGCTTACTAACTATGACGTCAATTGAGTAAGTGGAACGTAGTAAGCGAGTTTTAGGTAAGCGAGTAGTAAGCGAATGTCTTCTACTTCCGGAAAGATTTTGTGGAAGCATCGCTAGCTTACTAGACGTACTCAACCGCCCCAGAATGCACTGCGTCTATTCATAACAACAATGGAAACAATGGCGGTAAACCGGAGGAGCCGAGCCGTGAGAGCCCACAGCCATACAGATGTAAGTGAATCGTCTATTACGGCTCGTATGTGGTCAAAATATATCTGATTTATTCGATTTTTTAGGATGAACGTAGTTTTGTTCGACATGTCCCACATGTGTTTAAAGTTACCGTTCTTGCCGACTAAGGGGTTTGCCTGTTGATAGCAATAGAGCATGTAAATAGTAAATACACGGGTAACAGTAGTAATGCAAGTGATGTCACCGTAGTTGTAAATGATTAACGTCACCAGCTGCGTTTCTATCCCCTTGCTATCATCGATACAAGTATGTGCGTTATTGATCGTTTAAGGGACTGATGAAGACACGGGGGCACTGATCAGGTGGAGAGGGGCCAACGACGTCTTTTTCACCGGGAGGCGCCTCCGTGTCCGGATTTCAGTCTCACTTTTCAATTGTGTTATTTCTATGTGCTAGGCATCTTACGTTTTTTATATAGGCACGAACATATATCAACGGGTTGAGTTACCTTTGTGCTCTAATGAGAAGTGTATTTGTACACATACTGGATGTGACGAGTTAGTTTTGTTGCCCCTGTCATAAGTTTATGCTAATTTGACCAATGTTATTTGTGTAGGACTGGAGCTGGAGGGGAAGGTAGAGGCCCTCTGGGCAAAAAAGAAATGGGAAAATCTTAAGCAGAAATATAAGGTGAGTTCAGGTATCAAATATCTGAGTGCTGTACTGTTCAACAGAGACTTATTTTCTTTTACCTTAGCCTAGTAAAAAAAAATGCTCCTGACAGGAAAACTGTTTTTTTTGTATTCGTAATCTCTTCAAAAGAAAATCTGGAGGCTTGTATAGTGCATTATATCATATCCTAGTAAAGGCAAGGCAAGGCAAGGCAAGTTTATTTATATAGCACAATTCAGACACAAGGCCACTCAAAGTGCTTTACAGGGGCAAGATTAAAATACATAAAACATATTATAAAACATATAAAAGCGAATAAAAGAAGCAAATAAAATAAAAATTGCAGGTTAAAATGGAAACAAAAAAGTCTTCAGACTCGATTTAAAATAACTGAGAGTTGCAGCAGACCTCAAGTTCTCTGGGAGTTTTTTCCAGATTTTTGGTGCATAATAACTAAAAGCTGCTTCTCCTTGTTTAGTCCTAACTCTAAGGACTGTAAGTAGACCTGTCCCAGACGACCTAAGGGCTCTGGACGGTTCATAACGTATCAGCAGATCAGTAATGTATTTTGGCCCTAAACCATTTAGTGCTTTATAAACTAACATCAGTATTTTGAAATCAATTCTTGCCTGCAAATACACTATTACAGTAGTCAAGTCTACTAAAGATAAATGCATGGACAAGTTTTTCTAAATCTTGCTGTGACATAAGCCCTTTAATTCTTGATATGTTTTTTAGGTGGTAGTAGGCTGATTTATTAATTGATTTAAAAAATCACATACGCAAAGGACATACGCAACTGATGGATAAAAAAAGCCCACAGCGAACTAACTTTGTAACCTGTGAATCTCGGCATCATGTATCATAGAGAATGTCCTCTTTCTTTTAATCTCAAACTCTGGAGCAAAACCTGGTTGGAGCAGGTTTGCCTTTAAGTTTCTGTTAACACGGTGACCTAGCCAGATAAAAAAAAGAGCCACCATTCATGATATGGAAAACCCTGGCTTTAGACTCAGCAGACCTCGCTTGTAGAACAGCTCTCCGCTAGGTACAATGATAATGTGATGATAATGATTGTTTCCTTTTAAACAGGCTAAGCGGTAGTACTTACAATATCGTAAAACAATGCAGGCAAATGCTTTTACTATGTGATAGAGTATTGTTTTCCCAGGTACCATAATTCAATTCGAGAGACAGCGAGATCCTCCCAGTGGCATCGGCAAGTCTGGCATCTGTGGCATTGACTCGTTGCCAATAAGGGCAGGGACACATTTCTCACACACACACACTCACACACACACACACACACACACACACACACACAGTAGCCTCGTTTGAGTAGGAGCCGCCTGGCTCAGACCTGCGCAATTATGAGCTGAGCGCACAGCATTTTTGCAGTATTTTTGCTGTGCGCTCAGCAAAACGTGCGTCATAATTGCGCGGGTCTGAGCCACTCAAACAAGGCTGTCGTTTACAGGGGGTTTTCCCAGGAAATGTGTCCCGCCCTTATTGGCAGCTAGTTAAAGGAGAACTGACACAGATCCCACCGGAAAATGCCACGGACTTGCAACAGACTTGCCGATGCCACTGGGAGGATCTCGTCCCTGCTGTAATTTAATCAGAGTACAATATGATACCAGTGGTGAAAATTAAATCATAGTTATCAGATGTTTCTTTGTTTTAGGAACTGAAAGCCCCAAGGACAGGTGTGAGCACAGAGGGAGGAGAGGCCACTGCAGCAAACTAGAAATGGTTTGTGCTCATGGATGAGGTGATGGGGCACCGCCCAGCTATCACTCCACCAAACCCCATCTCCTCAGCCATGGGAACAAACTGTGCTGCAGTGGTCTCTCCTCAGGAGGCAGAGGGTGAGTCCACTCCGTGCGCCAAAAGAAAGAGCCGGAGTGGCTCTCCTATGTTAGGAAGATGTTATGTTTTATTATCCTTAAAATTTCTCCGATGAGGATGTCTTTACAACGAACCAATGCCGTGTTGATGAACCTACAATTTTTTATTGGAAATATGCTGATATGTTCATAAAACGTCAGTCTTAACTGTTTTGATATTATGCACCTGTGGTGCAATACATAACTAAAAGTGAAAGTTATAAAGTGATCAAAACTTGAAAACAAACATTAATGAAAATGCAAAATGAAGGAGACGGCTACCAAGATGAAGTTAAGTTATTGACATTTATTGGTTGCCAATATGCCAAATATGTACAATAACAAGCATTGACTTGGCTAGAATAAAGAGATATCAATATAACTATGTACATTAATTGGTTATCATGTTAGATTGAATTAAAACTGATCAGAAAAGTCAAAGTGAAGTAAAAAAAAAAAACAATATAACTATTTATATTTATTTGCTATCATTTATAACTATTTACATTTGTTTAACTATTTACATTTATTTGTTATGCTATGTACAAGACTATCAACAAAATCAACAATAATCATGTTCCTGAAGAACAGGTATCCTGAGCTCAGGAGCAGGAGAAGCAGACACTGCAGCTGCGAGCCTGTCCCTAAGGGTGTCCTCCGACTGCTGCTGGCACTCTTGGGCAACCTCATCCCCATCATGGTTGTCGTCCTCCCCCTCAGGCTCCAGGATGTCCCCAGTGCCGATGCACAGGTTGTGGAGGAAGAGACAGTCAATGATTACCTCTGACACAAACTCCACCTTCACCTCGAGGGCCTTTAAAAAGATGGAGCGCCACCTCGTCCTCAGCACCCCAAAGGCCCTCTCCACCACACACCCATGCGTTTCGGACAGGCTCCCAGTAGGGGGTCAGCAGGCAGATAGGCTGAGCCAGGCAGGGATACTCTCCATCTGGAGGGTCTGGAAAGGCGGAAGTCCTTTTTCATGTCACCGTCCTCAAAGTACAGACGCAACAGGGGGACATGAAGGTTGAGCCTGCAATATGGCCCTCTTGCACCAACCTGTAAAATATAATTATACATTAATATCATTATTTATTCCAATCATGTATTTATTTATTTGTTCATTGTTTATTAAAATGTATGTTCTTATATATTAAAGCATTTAATCACATCAAATGATTTGTGTACTAAGTTAATAATTATTTATTCATATCTATTTATTCTTACTATGTGTATTAGATTATTTATTTAAATGTATCCCTACTGTTTTATAGCCTGTAAATGTTTCTGCCAAGGATTTCTGCCAAATTATGAATAGTATTCATATCAAGTATATTCAGTATTACATTAACAATGACTATTTATTCTTATACTTTGTCTATTCTTTGTAATCACTTTTGCCTGATGTCATATTGTTTACATGGCTATCTATCTAAAGGTATGCTGTCTTTTCACTTTTGAAATGTGTTTGTGAAGTATGAATTGTAAGCAATTAGTTTTAAACACTACTCTAGGCTACTCATTAGTCTGTGAGGAGGAAATGAAGCAGTGTTTTACTCTCAAAGAGAGTAATCTAGGATTGCCATACTCTCTTTTCGATTGTTGACAACACTTTGATACAGTTTAGCTAACGAATAGGGTACTTACTTCAGTGGTACAACATACATTTCCGTACATGGCAACCATGTATCGACGGCGAGCTGACTCCCTCCTTCGTCTCCGTGCTGCTGCGGCTCTCCTACGACTGGTCAGGTACATTTTACGCACGCGATGGAAAATAACGAAAATCGATCAAAATGATTGGAAAATATATAAATCTAAATCACAAATGAAAATATAAAAGGCTGTCTCTAACTAAATATCTATCGGTCTATTTATCTGTATCTATTCTGTATCAACTGGCAATCTAGCATTAGGACAAAGAAGAGGAAATCAGACAATAGACGAGAAAAAATATATAATAATAAATGTTTTTAATAATTGTATTTAACATATCACCGGAAATCCTTAGGTTGAAGATGTACTGTTACGTTAAATGTGACGTTTATATATTTATTTATAATATTTATTAACGGCGCCCGGCCGGTAGGTTTGACACGTCATTTGATTCACGTCATCTGAGGTGGTTAAGTAAGTAGGCGGTCTTCCGAACATCGATTACTCAAATGGATTACTCAATCGTTATTTAAGTAATCGAGTAGTAAGCCAAGTATTGAGTACGTAGTAAGCAGTAGTTAGTAAGGCATTTCGAACAGACCCTATATGTTTTTTTAGGGGCGCATGCTTGTTTATAATTGAGGTGAAAGTATTGATGAAATGGTCTAAGGCTAACTCAACATCCGAAATTTGCGTAATTTGATGTTGCTAAGGAGATCAATTTAAAATTAATGCTTTATAACTTTAAAATTTAAAATTATTATTATTTTTATTTTAAGTTTTTTTTATTTAAAAATATTAATTATAGCCCCTGGGCAAAGATAACTAATCCCCAACTCCAAAAACCCCAGCTGAGGCTATTTTATTTATTTTATTTGATAAAATTAAATCGATTAAAGTGATTTTGCTGGATTTTTTAGATTGGGTCTTGTGGGCTCAGTTATTAATTGTGTAAGATTAACGTTGCTCCAGATTTCTTTGAAGGTTCAGAGGCCCAAAAAAAAACCCCCCCCAAAATACTCCCTTTTTAATAAAGAGAGATGTTTAAGAGAGTTAGAGGGGGTTACACACCAATTACAACAAAACAATCATTTGTCGATAAAGATAATTCTAGCGCAAGAAATTCAAAGCCATTTGGAACAGAGACAGCATGTAAAAGTGTTACAGAATAACAGGATTTAACATATACAGCCACTCCCCCACCCCTTGTGTTTCTGTCTATTCTGAATAAGTTATAATCATTTATTTCCACAATAGAGTCATCTGTACTCTTCTTTAACCAGGATTCAGTCAGAATCAAAACATCTGGATCTGCCTGGGACACTAAAATCTTTACGTGGTCTAATTTATCATGCTGCAATAAACTTCTAATATTTAAATGTAGAAAACCCAAGCCCTTTCTTGATTTAAGAATGTGTGGTGAATTTAGATTACAGCTAGGAAGCATTGCTTGTTTTTCAGGGTCATACAAAACAGGTTTGTGCCTGTAGAGGGAGCCAACGTTAGAAGCAGCAGGTGGATGGGCCGTTGGAGGTGAGGGAGGACAGTCAGGTGTGATGTCCAGAGCTGGAGGAAGGTTTGCAGCACAAATGGAAGGGGAGTATAATTCATGTTGAGCAGGACTTCCGGGGGGGTCTTTTTTAGTGGAGGTTCTTCTGATGGGGTCATGCTGTGGTGAATATCAGTCCAAATTAAATGCAATGTAAAAAAGGAACAACATTATCTCAAAATTTAATTTAAGTTATATACAAAACAGAAATATTAATAAAGATGAATTATTCTTCTCTCAATTTAAACAAATTAATTATATATATAAAAAAGATAAATATGAACTCATAACCGATTTAATAGGCCGAATAAGATTATTATTTTAATTTAAGTAAGTGTGTGTGGTGGGTCAACAACTCCCCTGGCATCTTCAATTGTCACCCATCATTTTTACCTCCTCCAAGCCATTCCCAAAGGAAAGCTCCAGCCGAATTGGGATGGGGACGATGCCATCCGGGAAGGTTTTGACCCACACGGTGTTGAATATTTGGACCTCCTTATCCTCTTCAATGATGAGGTCAACTGTGTTTTTGGATACACAGAATCCAATTGCATTGAATCTGACTTTTCCTTGCACCACCTGTAGGAAATAAGATTATAATTAGTTACCTGAACCAGCCTTGTACTAGCTCAGTGTGACAGCTCCTGGAATAATGTGACCGTATAAATTACGTGCTCAAATACAACAACAAATAAAGCAACATACATCCAGTTCGTTAGGTTAGCGCAGACTGAGCTTGGCGCTGCATAGACTTCACTAGATACGGACTTCTCTTAAAGCGACAGTACCGGTTTAGTACATTAACATTGGAGTTGGAACAGGCAACATAAGGTACCTTGAACATAGCTTAAACACATACTGGCTTCATGTTAGTCAGTATCTGGTGAAATTTCAAGAAAGTTAAGTCCCTGGTTACACTAGCTCAGTGTGACAGCAATCCTATGGGTCAATCATTTATGGGGGCGGGACCTGATAAGCCATTGGCTTCTTCCGTCTCCCTTCGGACAACACAAAGTATGATGTATGAATATTTGCAAGAGAAAATTGTGTATTGTGTGGAATTGTCCGAAAGAATAATAAATAAATAAATACAACAATACACGTAGTAATTTACTCACCTCAACCTTTGACCAATTAGTGCTCCACAGCACTTGGAGTGAGGCCCCCCTGAGATGGGTGACTCGGATAGGCCACCAAACTTCAACCTCTGCCAAGTTGGCCTCCCTCCAAAGCGTCACACGAACCTCCTTCTCTCCCTGCAATAACACAACAGGCAGCATTAGGACTTATTTAGTAATAACATATGATTTAGACAGACGTTGCCTGGATAGTTTTGTTTTTTTATTATATAAATTAAATTATACTTTACCTTTTAAAGGGTGATTTCCCTGACAGGGACCGCTGGACCATACTGGTTGTCCCTCACCTTAAAAGGCTGCAGCTGAACGTGAAGGAAAAGGAGAAAGACAAATTATTTTATTCAATTGGCATAAAACCTGCTGTTAACAATCTTCCTCTCTTTCTCTTTACGTTTGTTAAAGTTAAGACATGTCATTTCACCCTGGTTACACTAGCTCAGTGTGACAGCAATCATAGGGGTCAATACAATACACTAAGTAATTTACTCACCTCAACCTTTGTGCAGTTGGTGCTCCACCAACCGGTGACCCGGATAGGCCACCCAACCTCAACCTCAGCCAAGTTGGCCTCCCTCCAAAGCGTCACACGAACCTCCTTCTCTCCCTGCAATAACACAACAGGCAGCATTAGCACTTATCTAGTAAAAAAATGTGATTCAGACAGACGTTGACTCGAAAGTTTTTGTTTTATAGGTCTGTTATCTCAAAATTAAATTTGAGTTAAATACAAAATAAAAATATAAATGTTTACAGTACAATCTGGTGTGTAGGAGACCTAAGCCGTTTCTCAATTCCAAGTACGCAAAGTTCGGACTTGTGGACTTCGAAGTTCCAGGTCACTGAGACGGCTCGAGGGTCTAGAAGTCATTTCTATCTCTTCGTTTATGTATTTATCATCCCTTGTTTCTTCCATGAGGCTTTTAGGAACCAGAGAAATGTTGAGCGTCTTTCTTTCCGTTAGCAAAATGATGCTACTGACCAGACAGACGAAAACACAAGAATTAAATGGGACAATACTTTTGTTTTTATGGGGACACAGTAAAATAAAACAAAAGGAGCGAGAAAGTTTTTATGTGTGTATGTTATTACATTTATTGCACATATATAGCGCTTTGCTTGTTGTATGGTCACTCAAATTGCTATATATGGCAGTCACATTCACACACGTTCATTGAAAAAGAAAAAAAACCAACCTGGTCTTGCTCTCTCGTCCTCACTATCGTATTTCTCCCATTCTGGTGTGTATGTGACGGGACTAGTAGCTCAGTCTGCTCGAGGGTCTACAAGTCATTTCTATCTCTTCGTTTATGTCTTTATCATCATCCCTTGTTTCCTCCATTAGGCTTTGAGTCAACAGAGAAAGGTCCAATTCATCTTTTTCCTTTCTCAAAATGATGCTCCTGTCGAGACAGACGACAACACAACAATTAAATGGGGCAATAATTTTGTTTTTATTGGGAAATAAAGTATTTTCCATCTCTTCGTTTGTAGATTTCTTAACATCCACTTCCTCCACGAGGCTTTGAAGAACCAGAGACATGTCCTAATCTTCTTTTTCCTTTTGCAAAATGATGCTGCTAGGAAGGATAGGATGCTTTCTTCGATTGTCTTTATCCGGGTTTGAATAAGCGACCAAATCTCCGTGGACGTTAATGTGAAACCCAGAGAGGTAAGTGCCTGGCTCAGTGGGCATCTTGAATGGGGGAAAAAAGTTGAAGAATTTAAAAGATGTTCGGTTGTGTAAATCTATGAGGTATAGCATAAGAAAAACAAATAGATTGATAGATAGATGGACCTCTGTAACTCTGGCAGTGTAGACATCCTTGGTTGATATCTATGGTCCTTGTAGTCGTTTTCAGTTGCCGATAGATATTGCGCTGAGTTCAGGAGGTTATAAAATAATACTACTGATCATGTGTGTGTCTGAGACTGAAATGAGCCTTTTTCCTCTAAACGGTGACATTCCAGAGTTATATTCTAAAAGTGCTGTGTTCCCCATTGTGTGTTACAGAATGTTAATTTGCAAATTTATGCAAAACATGTTATTGGTCGGCTGGGGTCCAGCCACATGTAGGTCGGCAGCAACAATGCCTCCACGGAAGCGGTCGCATCTCTGCCTGGTCGAGTGACTTGGCAGGATGGAATTTAGTTGATCATTTTTTTATATATTTAAATCAAAAAAGGCGAAAAACCAAAACTAATAATTACATTTCTTAAATCAATCTAACATTCATGTTGTATGCTGGATTACTTCTGAAGACAAAAACACACCTTTAACACCTTCATCATTATCAGAGCATTCATTATGTATCTGCTACCTAATGTAATGAAAACAAAACAACATTGTCTTAGCATTAATATGTTTAATTAACTGATTCATTAGAAAATTATTCAAAGATATTATGTACACATTTAAAAAAATCTTGAAGCTTAAACTAAATCTAAATAGAAAATGATTCCAAATTCATTACTCTCCAAACTCCACATCGTACAGGACCTGCTGCATCCTCATGCGCGCCTGGGCCTTCTTTTGGTGCGACAGCCTCCTCAACGATGGGACGAGGCTCAGCATAAAATGCTCATCCTCGTCAAGAGCCACTGCATTCTCCTTTTCCTTTTGAATAGAGGACATGACGGATTTCTGGAACGCAGACAGCGGCTGCTCCAGCTGTCTCCTCCGTGGTGCAGGACGCAGCGGTGTGACCAGAGCATACATTTGTTTGTTTAAAATGTGCAAATCAAAATGGTGAATTCTTATAAATATCTGTGCATCTGGCTTCACCTAACAAAAACCTTAAGGGAAAAGTAGATTTGTATACAGAAACAAGTCTTGTTTTTCAACCTTGAACAGGAAGACTTTACTTAGATGTGTTATAAATGCCTCATCTTCTAATTTAAAAATACTTGAATTGAAAAAGAGGTCTTGCTCTCAATTGCCTTCCCTGAAAAAAATAAAGGTTAACTAAAAGGAATCTTATATGATGTGTGTCTGTTTACACATTTTAATAGGGTAATTACATCATCATATCGTCATTCCTTTAGCACAAGCTCAGTCTTATTCACAGCCAAGACACTAGTATGTTAGGGTATGTTTTTAGCATATTATGTTTTAGGCTACTAGCTTTTGTTATAGGCCTACCAGTAGGGCTGGCCCGAATTATTCGAATATTCGAATACTCGTTCGGAAAATTACTATTCGGAGCTTCGTTTTTTTTTTTTTTTTTTTTTAATTGAGAAAATGTAATGAATGGTGTGCTTGTTGTTGTAACTGGGCAACTTGATTGTCCAGTAGGTCTCGCATTATACAATGGTGCCATCTACTGGATCCATTTGGAACGGCAGAATCACCTTTGAACTTTGACCTAGTTGGCTGCTGAACTTTTCAAAGCCGGTGATTCACCAGCTGTATGCTACGTGAAGTTACCAGAGCAAGGGATGCAAACTATAAGCGACACCAAGCAGAGAAGCGAGAGAGGTGGAGGAAGAATAGATAACTTGTTTCCATTAACTTTATAACACAACATTAGCGGGATCTCGGGAGGAAAAGTAATGCTTAGCTAAATGCTAACCTTAGCTTAGCTGTATGTTTACGTACAGCACCGCACCCATAAGCTGTGACTGGCTTGCTGCAGAGCGTGAACGTCTTGGCAATACCCGGTCAATATAATGGATTTAATATGGACACATAAGACAATCAATAATTCGGTACCTGTTATGGATTTATTGTATAAATTCCCTGAAAACAAAGATGCACATTCCAGGATGAATTGAAAAGCTCCCGTTACGTAAGAGAGGACAGCTGATTTGGACAGCTGTTCGCGTCCATGGGGAAAAGGTAAGGAACTCCAACTTACTTAGGCCTATTAATTAACGTTCAAAAGCTATTAAATCTTCAACAAAATAATATGCAGATATAAATTGAATATGCAGATATTGTCAAAATCGGTTCCAGGGAGTATATAGGGATTATTAACGTTTTTTTTTTTTTTTTTTTTTAATTAATGTTGTTTTTGATGGTGTTTTTCTGGACCGAATATCCGGATATTCGCTCGGAAAAACCAACGAATATTCGGAGCCTGAAAAATGGTATTCGGGCCAGCCCTACCTACCAGTAGCCTACCTCTCGTTGGGGAGACATCATGGGCGCAAGCGGGGCCAAGATCTCCGGTGCTATCTCCTGGCTATCCTGGCTATAATCTCCCTGCTCTGAATCCATATTGCTGGATGTCACCCTCTCCTTTACATGGCGCTCCAGGAAGCCCATGATTGCCATATACTTCCACCTGTTTTTTTCCTGTCCCTCTCTGCCTTCCTCTCCTTCAAATATTTATCCCGCAAGTATTTCCACTTCTTGCGGGACACTTCAGCTGTTGATACAAGATTGTGTCTCTACAATTAGCAATTCACACAACCTACAAGGTTAATATCAATCAGTAACGTTAATGCTAACTGAAATTTTAGTTAGCTTACTTGACTACCGTAGTTTGTAAACACAAGAGCAAGTAAACGGGTGGCAGTTTGTACCTAACGGCTATAGTTAAATGCGATACTATCATTTATAAACATGATAATAATATAAATAATTAATAATTCTCACCTGTAATGCCCAGCACAGCTGAAATGTCCCGCCAGGCCTGGTTGCGCTTTGTCTGGTCATGATACACCTTTAAAGTGAGGTCGTACCGGACCGGGCACTCACTCACAGCTGTTATTAAGCTTTCGTCCGACATGTTTCAGTTTGTGTTCTGTTGATACCTTTAGCCTCGCCTCCTCCTCGATTTTGATTGGTCGTTCGAAAAAAGGGCCGATGACGAACTGCTTTCAACTGGGGGCGCGCGCCTGGAAGCGCGCGGAGCGTTTAACCGCCCCGGGCGGCTTTTTAAAAGGCGCGCTGCATGCGCGTCCTGCCATAGAGAATGCATAGCAGATGGGCGCTCCGCCTTTTAAAAACGCTTTTGGTGGACACGGCCCCTAACACTACACGGACGTGCTGGCCCAGGTGTCCCCAGCACCAACTGACGATGTTACGGTACGCCAGATGTCTATAGCAACTCTTCAAGACAGGCTCTTCCATTTCCCCAAACAATTGTAAATACGTCCCATATACGGCCTGGAGGACATGGGGATTTAAAGCCACTGGTTCGAATCCCGGGTGGTCTGTGATGCCAGTTTGCTCGGATCGTCGTTGAAACTTTATCAATACGTCCTGACAACAGATATTTTCAATTGGACAAAGACCTTTTTGTTTTGCAGCAGCAGCAGCAGATGTTCTTTTATTTTCAGAAGCATTAATAAAAACAGCGACGTTTCGATCAGTATTGATCTTCCTCCGGCTAATAAGGCTGGAAACTTGCTAAGCGCTGCTGCGCCATACCAGACATCATGAGCGCCGTTGCTAGAAAGAGACAGAGGACGAACACCTATGTCCGGTCATAAATCATTTAGGTTGTCGCTCTTGATGTTTGTTCAACATTTAACGTAGGTGCCACATAGAAGTACAGCTCATTAAAACTAAGGTTAGCTACATTACCATTCAGAGACGCCCCCCATTCGGTCCTGAACCTGCATTTCTGTAAAAGATGCCGGTAGTAATACTGGGGCTGGAGGAGCCAGAGGTTTGAATTGGTCGGGCTCGGGACCACCAAGACCCTCGACTAAATACGACTCCCTGAAGGGATTCAGGAGGGGAAAAGTCCTCCACCTCATATGACAGCAAGCTAACTAGCTAACTACGCCTCCTTAACAGACCTCGTTAAAGTAACACTTGGGAAGTTGAAATTAATTATTATTAAATTTCAACACTCCAGTTTTTGTTGTGTACAGCTCATTAGAACTAACCCTAGCTATGTTACCAGCTAACTAGCTAACTACATCTCCTTCACAGACCCCGCGCGCACCCATCTTTACAAGTAAAGGTGATTCTCTTTGGCTATGATGGGCCCCTTTGTTTACACACCCTTGGTTACATAGCAGTTTACAGAGCCTAGGCTGTGTATTCATGTTGTATTTTTTCACACAGAGTACGGACAAGTAGCAGATCGTGAGGAGATATTCACAGATTTTGAAAAAAACGTATTTCAACAACAAGCGTTGTCCAAGATTTGCTCAGCTATTTTTCTGTGCACATCCATGTTTTCAATGTGCACATTCCATTTTATGAAAACTTGGCATCCAAATAGGAATTAACTCAACAAACACACACACACACACACACACACATAGTTATCTGGGTGTCAAGTTAATTATAGCCCCAGTGTCAACAACTGAAGAGCTAATCCGTTAAAGTGACATCCTAAAACACTATTGCCTTGCCTTGCATAATGTGCACAAATATATTTGGATTCTTAAACAGTATAACTGGCATATGAATTGTCCTATAGCCGTTCTGCAAGCTATCTGAATTGGTAAAATGTCAGCTAAATGTCTCGCTGAATGTAAAATAAACTTGTGAAATGCAGCCTTAGCATCTAGTCAATTAGAAGCAGTTTTTAATCCTAAAGCTTATTGGACGCCTCAGCAAATGTGTAGGAGTGAGTGGAGTGTTGCCAAGCAGAAAAATCTGTGTATTTTAAAGGTGCAGTGTGTAATATGACATCATCAAGAAAGTTCTAGAATGCAACGCTCCCTGGGTAACCCCACCCCTTTCGAATAATAACAGAAGCTACAGTGGCCTTCAAGGACAAGAACAATTCGAAATTTTAAACAATGCACCTGATGACATTCCAACTATGACACTTTCAAGATGGCGGCACTAGGCCTTGGTCCAAAATATGCAGAAATATGGACATATATGAGACCATTTCTAAGGGAAAAAATAATAATTCAAAACATTTTTTTCATCTATTATGCACTAAATTAAATGTACTTATGGATATTATAATTACTTTATACAAAATCTGCTAGGAAATAAAACCCCAAATTCTACACACTGCAGGTTTAAGAGTTTGGAGAGAAGAACATTTTGTTAACAGTATAACTGGCATATGAGAAGTCCTAGCCTTTTGGAAGTTTTATGAATTGATAACATGTCTTGCTAAATGTTAGTTTATTTAACTTTAATTAATTAATGCCCATTTCAACAAATGTAATCCTGAAGCTTCTTGGACGTCTCAGCAAATTTGCAAGAGTGAGTGGAGTGTTGCCAAGCAGAAAAATCTATGTATAGTTTTAAGAGAATTTGTAACGCAAGGAACCTGTCCTTATTTTCTTGATGCATTTTTTTCTATGTATTTTTTTTATTGTTGTTGATATTTTTGTTTTATTAGACACATTTGTAGAGACAAAGGTGAAATGGGGCAGAGAGGGGAAGACACAGAAAGATCTTACCCGGGCGAGATTCGAACCCGGGTCTTTCTTCTGTCTGAAACCAAACTTTAAGGTACAGTGTGTAGAATTTATTTCCATTTGTCCGAACAGAATAGGTAGAAATGGATTATAATATTCCAGAGTTTATGTGTAAGAAGAAGTACTATAGAATGAATAACTAAATACATCTTCACCTCATCCCTTGATATTGTGGAAAGACTTGAGGCAGTGGTGGATGATGCCATCTTTAGTAACTAGCTTCTTGTCCTTGAAGGCCACCGTAGCTTCTGTTAATTATCCCCAAAGGGAGGGGTTAGCAAGGGAGCGTTGACATCTTAAATCCCCACTTGATGATGCTAGATATTCTAATATGACTGATTGTTCTTTTGTTGCACATTTTTATATATTTTTTTTTATCAACACTCAAAAAGATATTCCAGATTATTTTACTACTAAGAGAACAGCGTGGGCAAAATTCACTGCACATATGATTTTCAATTTGCACTTGTGCTGTTGAATATTTAATACATCCCTGTGTTCTATGTCTTTAATACAATGGTAAAAAAGTCTTGCAGTAACTTGAGTGAGAATAGTTGATAAGTGTCCTATGGCGAGGGCTGTCCCCGCTCGTGTGCCTAGTTTGTTTTTAACGACACGATAGCTTTTTACATTTCCATTATTTTCACATTCATTTGCAGAAACACACATCTGAAGAGACCGAAATAACATTGTTTTGGTCGCAAGAGGCTCACCGCTGTGGCCATGGTGACAGTTTTAAACATAGGACCATTAGAACAGAACAAAACTCAAGAACTCCCCTGCTGTGTGTGTGTGTGTGTGTGTGAGTGAGTGAGAGAGAAAGTGTTTGTGTGTGTGTGTGTGTGTGTGTGTGTGTGTGTGTGTGTGGTGTGTGTGTGATAGAAAGTATTTGTTTGTGTGTGTGTATGTGTGTGTGTGTGTGAGAGAGAGAGAGATACAGAGTGTGTGTGTGTGGGGGGGAAAATAAAACTTTTACGGCAACTTGTACTTGCGTGTATTATGTATTCAGCGTCATGGGGAGAGTAAAGACATACTGTTCTCATATGAATACTTCTTTGGGATGACAGGACTTTATTTATAAATCTTAATTTATTTACGACCTGCATTTTTTATTTATTTTTTTGGATCAAGAAAGACAAAGTTAACATTAATTCTACATTCACCAACCGTTGAAGAAAGGGCTGAATGTTATGTGGGAAAAAAACTGCACACACACAAACACACACACACACTGCACACACCTATACACACACACACACACTGCACACACCTATACACACACACACACACACACACACGATAGACACATTATCATCAACCAAATTGCCTCAAACAGCTCGTCAACCATCACCATTCAATATAACAAGACTGAACATGAAGACCATTATGGGGAAAGCTAGATTGTAAAGTGTCAATATGCAGTATGCTACTGACGCACTTTGGTGTAAACCAGGCAGTTAAAAATGCATTTGAAAATGTGTGTGTGTGTGTGTGTGTGTGTGTGTGTGTGGCACCACTTGAGGCAGTAACTAGCTTCTTGACCTTGAAGACCACCGTCGCGTCTGTAAATTCTCCAGAATCTCACCACTAGATGCCACTAAATACCCAGATATTACAAACTGCACCTTTAATGTTTCTAAACCTCTCACGTATCCTTGTTTGCCCCTGACCCCCCCCCCCCCCCCCCCACACAGACACACACTCACTCACACACACACACACACACCACCGTCTGACAGTCAGCGAAGTGTGTAAAGTCATTTTCGTGGCCCATTTAAACATCCCGGGAGAGACGATGCATTCATTTGCATTCATCGCGCAACAATGGAGACAAGCGGCTGAGAACATCTAACTTTCCAAATGATTATGAGACCAGAGGAAGATTGCCCCAGTGCATTGTGGGAGATTCTGACGTGTATCAAGTTTAATAGACACAAACATGTTTAATGTAGCTGGTTTGAACGATATTTTTTTTCTTCCTGAGTTGATTAACACACTGCGTTCCAATACTTTCTGCTATTTAGTTTGGTAGAAAAAAGATTTAGGATGTCCCAATACTTGTGGTCACATTTAGTATGCGGAAAAATACCCTGATGCCCAACTACATGTCATCTCTTTAATGAAAAAATAAAGTAAGTTTAAAGGTGCAGTGTGTAATATGACATCATCAAGAAAGTTCTAGAATGCAACGCTCCCTGGGTAACCCCACCCCTTTTGAATAATAACAGAAGCTACCGTGGCCTTCAAGGACAAGAACAATTCTAAATTCTAAACAATGCACCTGATGACATTCCAACTATGACGCTTCCAACATGGCGGCGCCAAGGCCTTGGTCCAAGGTATGGAGAAATATGGACATATATGAGACCCTTTCTAAGGGAAAAAATAATCATTCTAAAAAAGATGTTCAGCTATTATGCACTAAATTAAACGTACTTATGGATATTATAATTATTTTCTACAAAGTCTGCTAGGAAATAAAACCCAAAATTCTACACACTGCAGGTTTAATAAAGATATTTTTTTTCCATGTAATGTTATACACAGCCCACTGCCTCTAAGCAGAGACCAGGTTCAAAAAATGCATTATATTACTTTTTTGTCTGTACTGAATCAAATGTTATTTGCGAGACAATTCGGCCTTTTCAGTGTTAGTAGTTTATATTAACAACAGTTCAATTGGTCTGTCAAATAAAGATGTTAAAGGCAATATAGCACAGGTTTATTTATATGGCTCCATTCACACACAGAGAGCTTTACAGGGGCGTAAAACTACATTAAAATAAGAGGAAACCTTGGAATCGCTTTTAATAGACAATACAAATAAAAGCAAACAGATAAATAGTTACAGATTAAAAGGACTTTTAGTGTGTTTTATTGGAGTGTGTGTTAGTGTGTTTTATTGGAGTGTGTGTGTAAGCGAGAGAGGCATATCCGCCCCAATTTATGCCTGCCCACGTTTGGGTTCCCTTTTTTTTATTGTTTCTTCCACTAACTAATTGGTGTGTGAAGGTAAAGGTAAACAACATTAGAATGGATGTAATGAACTGATACATATCAATTCCTGTGTAGTTTTCAGTCACAAATAAAAGTTGGATAGCACTGTACAGTCCTGCATCTAATAATTTGCGTGCTGTGTGATTTTTTGTTCAGTGTCAAACGTGCCGTGGCACACAACAGGTTGAAACACACTGGCCTACGCAAAAGAGCCAAAATGTTGTTTCCTTCTGTCATTTGCAGCCACAAATTGCTTGCAAATTGACTTCTTGTCCAGTAAGTCAAGTTTATCCTGATGGACGTGACAGACAGCAACATGGTTGAGTCTGTTTTGAGACATTGTGGACCGGAGCCAAGTTTTGAGCCTGCGGAGGACACTAAAACTTCTCTCTGCCTCACAGGATGAAACAGGGACTACTAAAAGCAACCTGACCAGGTTTTCCACTTGCCCAAATAGACTACGTACCTCTACAGGCAATCCACGAATGATCCCTGCAGCCTCTGCACTGTTGCTAAATGAGTAGTTCAGGCGAAACATAGAAAGCTGCACTGAAAGTGACTCTCTGTTCAACTCTGGGTATTTCCCAATGACTGCAGCATCAATCACTCCATTCAGAAGTGTCTCTTCCAACTTTTGCAAAGTCAACAAGTCGTTCTGGTTAAATAGCTCACTGAGCTTTGCATCTACAATATCCAGGACTTTAAAGAACTCCCCTCTGTAGTGGTCCTTGGCACTTTTAGGTTGATGTGCCTCAGCTCCTTCAATGAAGCGTTTTGGGGGCGGTCTGGTCTGTGCAATGGTAATAGGCTTAACACCTAAAGACTGAACCACAGCCGTCGCCTCTTCAAACAGAGCTTTGAAACTTTCCTCATTTTTTTTGGCCTTGATTGAGGTCCTAACAACTTCAACAGCAGCCCTCATGCCAGCAATGGTTTCAGTTCTCTTCTGAAAAGAGATGTTCAGGCACTCAAGCTCAAAAATCACTGGTGAGGCAAGGATGAGACCCAGAACTGTTTTGCCTTTCCTAAACTGCCCTAGCAGCCCATTAGCAGTAGATGCAGTATTTGAGGCACCACAAGCCATCTCCTGCAAGCTAGCCAGCACTGACCCATACTGTGACAAAACAGCTTTTATGGCTTTGCCCCGTACTGTCCATCTTGTGGGACACAGGGGTTTTATTGCAGTGCATGATGGGTTCTCTGCATGTGCTATTGCTGCATGGATCGCCTTAAACTTCCCTGAATGAGACAAAAGGACGCCAAGCTGGTTGACCCAATCCAATGAGTCTCTGATCAGAACAGAGGCCAAGCAAGCTTTCTGTGTGATTAAATTAGTGCAGTGGGCTCCACAATGAACGTAAAGTGCTAGTGGCTGCTCTTGTTTTATCAGTGCCTGTGCACCAGCATGCTTCCCAGCCATATTAGCTGCCCCGTCATAAGTTTGACCTCGTAACCCATGCATTGGTAAATTTAATCTCAGCAGCACATCTTTAACTACTCAAGCAAGGCTTTTTCCTGTTGTTTCAGTAACATGATACATGCCGATGAACTCTTCACAGGGCTTCAGGTCATTGTCAACATAACGCAGGCAAATACTTTCTTGTTCTTGCCCGGAAATGTCTTGTGTTCCATCCATAATCACTGCATATTGAAGAACCGGTAGATCTCTGATTGTATCAGCTATTCCACTCACAATATTGTTACTCATTGTAGACAGAATTTCATTCTGGATTTGTGGACTGATGTACTCTTTCTGGGACCTCTGCAACCATTTGGCTAAAAGGACATCATCCTCTGCCTTGTCTTTCAAAAGTTGATAAAAATTACTGTTTTCATCCTCATGTCCTCTCAAGGCCTGTCCCTGTCGTGCCAAATATTTGATGGAACTCACAATTTTCCCCAGACAGTGCCTGTTGCCTGATTGTGTATTTGCTAAAGCACTGGACAACTGTGCATTTACAGGGTGATTTTCTTGTGCAGTCACAGAGACAGCGTGACGGTGTGTACGACTACTTTCATGTGCTTTAAATTTTTCAATAGCTTTCTTCCAATTTTTGAATCCAGAAGTGATAAAGGCGGGCTCTGATTTTACAGCAAATGGTGTGGGTTTGTCCTGGTAAATTCTCATGCAATAAAAACACAAAAAATCCTTCTGCACTGCATCATAATGTAGCCAGGGAAAGTCCTTGTACCACCGCTCTTGGAAGGAGAGAGTTCTGTTAGACAGAACTTGAGTGTCAATGAATTTTGGATGTGGCTGATATGACTCTGTCCTCTGTCCCCTGACTTCAGTGTCTCTCAGCTGTCTGTCCCTGCTCTGAACACCCTAAAAGGAAAACAGTCACTGTTACGGTCTGGCAGACAGGCAGGCAAGCAGGACCCAAACGCAAGACCTCGTAGCAAAGAGTAATTTATTCAGCTCAAAAAGGTAACAAAAAACGGCCAACAGGCAAAAAGCTCGGGAACAAAAGCAACACCGGGAACAACGAGAACACACAGAAAGCAGTGGAGACGAATAAGGCATAGATAAATACTGATGTGAAAGCTAGTGCAATATTAAAATCATGTTTGTAATTTATTTTATTGTTTAAATTCAACCCTGTTCACTTCTTATCATGTTAAAACCTTCCTCTCATGATCAACAACCTAACATCACCTCACTTTATACTGTAGCACCTACCTGCAACTCTGCAGTGCTGGCTTTCCCTGCATCTCCCTTACTGTGAGTGGCCAGCTGAACTTCATCTGATCTCTAATATGAAAGCAGTGGAGACGAATAAGGCATAGATAAATACTGATGTGAAAGCTAGTGCAATATTAAAATCATGTTTGTAATTTATTTTATTGTTTAAATTCAACCCTGTTCACTTCTTATCATGTTAAAACCTTCCTCTCATGATCAACAACCTAACATCACCTCACTTTATACTGTAGCACCTACCTGCAACTCTGCAGTGCTGGCTTTCCCTGCATCTCCCTTACTGTGAGTGGCCAGCTGAACTTCATCTGATCTCTAATATGAAAGCAGTGGAGACGAATAAGGCATAGATAAATACTGATGTGAAAGCTAGTGCAATATTAAAATCATGTTTGTAATTTATTTTATTGTTTAAATTCAACCCTGTTCACTTCTTATCATGTTAAAACCTTCCTCTCATGATCAACAACCTAACATCACCTCACTTTATACTGTAGCACCTACCTGCAACTCTGCAGTGCTGGCTTTCCCTGCATCTCCCTTACTGTGAGTGGCCAGCTGAACTTCATCTGATCTCTAATATGAAAGCAGTGGAGACGAATAAGGCATAGATAAATACTGATGTGAAAGCTAGTGCAATATTAAAATCATGTTTGTAATTTATTTTATTGTTTAAATTCAACCCTGTTCACTTCTTATCATGTTAAAACCTTCCTCTCATGATCAACAACCTAACATCACCTCACTTTATACTGTAGCACCTACCTGCAACTCTGCAGTGCTGGCTTTCCCTGCATCTCCCTTACTGTGAGTGGCCAGCTGAACTTCATCTGATCTCTAATATGAAAGCAGTGGAGACGAATAAGGCATAGATAAATACTGATGTGAAAGCTAGTGCAATATTAAAATCATGTTTGTAATTTATTTTATTGTTTAAATTCAACCCTGTTTACTTCTTATCATGTTAAAACCTTCCTCTCATGATCAACAACCTAACATCACCTCACTTTATACTGTAGCACCTACCTGCAACTCTGCAGTGCTGGCTTTCCCTGCATCTCCCTTACTGTGAGTGGCCAGCTGAACTTCATCTGATCTCTAATATGAAAGCAGTGGAGACGAATAAGGCATAGATAAATACTGATGTGAAAGCTAGTGCAATATTAAAATCATGTTTGTAATTTATTTTATTGTTTAAATTCAACCCTGTTTACTTCTTATCATGTTAAAACCTTCCTCTCATGATCAACAACCTAACATCACCTCACTTTATACTGTAGCACCTACCTGCAACTCTGCAGTGCTGGCTTTCCCTGCATCTCCCTCACTGTGAGTGGCCAGCTGAACTTCATCTGATCTCTAATATGAAAGCAGTGGAGATGAATAAGGCATATTGTAATTGTTTCTTGATGTGCTCAAATGACTCAATGTTGCGGAGGTTGAACTAATAATTATGATAATTTTCATTCTGATCTAAGAAAAGCACCAAAGCAACTGAGAAAAACTGTAATAGGAAAATAATGTTCTTTTTACAGTTATCTTAAATAAAATCTCTTTTTGTCTTTTACGTTACTGGAAAGTCCACCACATTTTCGCCAGCAACCGTTAGCTAGTAACGGTCATAGTAACAACGTTTACCTAGCAAGAAGAGTGTAGGCCTACTAGTTAGATGTTGTCATCTTAACATCAATAAGTCTAACGTTAGACAGAAAATATAATTACCCTCCTGGGCAAAAGTATTACCAACTCACATTTCCTTTCTTTTTTTTCTTGCCCTGGAGAAAGAAATCGTTTAAACTGAGCTGCTGCTGTCTTTTCATCTTCACGGCTCTCTGACCTGTCGCTAGTAGGCAGACACCCGCATCTCAAACACTCTGAGCCGTTGAGGGGACGGAGGCGTCCGAAATTATTTTATACCCTTAATTTAGCCTTCTAGGTAGCAATTCGAAGGCAGTTCCAACGTGAAGGCCTTAATCCAACCCTGCGCGCTGCCTTAAAGGCTCCGCGGGGGGCACACAAAACCATTCATGGGGCCGGCCGGTGACAAGACGCTGTGTTGCGCTTTCAAAATAAAAGCTAACAAGTAAAAAAAAAATTCAAAATCAAATATTTTGCAGTATAATTTTTGGGGGGGACAAATGCGCCTGTCTCCAACATTGGAGGGGACACGTCCCCTCCGTCCCCCCCGGTTCCTACGCCCTTGCTGCCCACACTTTGCTTATTTAGATTAATTTACGATGAAACGGGCATGTTGCTAGGTAGTACGTTGCGCCCTGTTTGTCTAGATACCAGTTTACAGAGCCTAGGCTGTGTATTAACACCAGATTTCTATTTCAGCTCACACTCAGTATGGCCAAAATATACCAGATCAGGAGATATTCACTGATTTTGACGAAAAGGGATTTTGACAACAAGCGTTCTCCAGAATCGCAGACTCCACCTTTATCATGCTTATATGCTGTTCGTGTATCAATTCATTTCCTTTTGTATTTTCCTTGTTGAAAATGTCAGTGTACATTTCTGCTTTCAGATTCTTCCAGTTTTTAATTTAAGAGGGAGATTTAAGGTCTAGTGTCCATAATGAGTCTTGCCATTTCTCGGTCTGAGCTTGCATCACCGCTTAGAAGATTTTGCTTTCTAGGAGAAACGGAGAGAGAGATTGATAGATAGAGAGATAGTGATACAGAGAGTGATAGAGAGAGAGAGGGAAAGAGAATGAGAGAGAGAGCAATATAGAGAGATAGAGAGAGATTTGTCCACACAGAGATCTATTTGCAAATCTGAGGCACAATCATTGTTTATTTAATTTTTTTTTTTTACATGGGAGGAATTGTAGCAATAGTTTTTATTCCAAACAGTCATGGCCAAAATTCAAACTTTATTCATTTCAATACAATTTTCCCCCCTCACGTATGTGCCACATTCAAACATTAAGATTCAAAATTCAAAGTGTTAGTTGTCATTGGCACAATAAGAAACATGTTCTCAGTCATAAAGTGACATTCTTCCTTTGTTTTCCACAGACTGAATGCCACGAAAGAAAGAAATATGCAACAGATATTGACTTTGATTATTGAAATGTAGTATTTTAGACACTTTTTACTGCTTTAAAAGTCCCTGTCCTTTCCTATGTTTTATAGCTGTCTCCTTTTTACCGTTTCAATATGAAGTATCTTTCTCTGAATCAGTCTCTCCCTGTGTTCCAATCCCCATACTTCCATACTATTTAGTATGCCAGAAAAAAGATTTAGGATGTCCCAATACATGCACGTCAATTGTAGTATGCTGAAAATACAAATATGCCCCACTAACTAGCATTTTGGAGCATTCGTCTTTATTCTTGACATTTCTCGACATAATGATAAAAAAATCTTCCCTATCTGATTTTTTCCGCCTCCTGTGGCCCTAAAACTCTTCTGTGCTTTAGTGTGTAGTGTAGTAAAAAGAAAGAGTATGTGATTTGTAATGCAGGGATTGTCTCTGAGATCTTGTTAAGCTTCAACAATAGTAAACAATTCTTCTGTTTCCTGATCCAATTAAACAGCTTAACGTTCTCCTCTGCGACAGAGGGCTTAGCTCCCTTTGTGTATCTTTAAAATCTCAGACAGGGGCGCTCTGGTGGCGTAGTGGATAGAGCGTGTACCATATTGTCTCCAGCCTTCGTTGCAGTGGTAGCGGGTTCAAATCTGACCCGTGGACCTTTACTGCAGGTCACCCCCCCCCCCCTCTCTCTGTCTCCCCATTTCAACTTTGAACAATAAAGCTTGAAAATGCCAAAAAAAAATCTTAAAAAAAAAAAAAAAATCTCAGACAGCTTTTGTTGGCGTTATTATTGCTTCAATGGGAGATAGACATCGCTCCAATTACTAATTCTGTTTATCAAAATATGCTCATTTTCAATTTTTTTTAATCACTGTTTGTTGACATTTATGTTACACTGGACATCAAGGCATGTATTATTATCAAGGTGTTAACTTCTCAAAGCCCTTGGAAACCAAAATCCGTGACCAACCTTTAACTACACTGAACAAAATCAGTCTTTTTTTTGTTTTCAGTGTATGCAATTTAAAGAGTTAATTGCGTGATACTAAGCAGCTGAGAAGAGTTATTATTATATTAGGCATATTTATTAATCCAAATTAAAAAGTGTAAGACCGACACACCTAATGCTGCATCTACACCAAACGCGAAAATTCGCGTTGCTCCGCGCGAACCGCGTGTAAATCACCGCGGGGGTGAATGCGGCGCGGTGAAAGTATTCGCGCCGCGTGAGGGGAGGGGCTTATTTGGTAGTTGGAAAACAGTTGGACAACAACAGTTGGAAAGAGGTTTAAAAACAAGCCGGCTTATTTTTAATTAGCCTACGCCGTTTTTATTCAGCAGACATGGTTAGTGTTAACACCCTGGCGTGTCTATATCTTCTCTGGAAGAAGCGTCGCACCCACCGCCGCCGTATCTGGGTTCACAGCATCACCCGCAGTCGGAACCAGCTGGGTGAATATCACCGGTTGATTCAGGAGCTGCGCCTGGATGACTGTCGTTTCCAGCGCTACCTCCGGTTGACTGTGGCCCAATTTGACGACCTGTTGGCCCGGATCGGTGACAGGATTTCCCGGCAGGATACCAACTAAAGGCGTTCCGTCCCAGCTGCGGAGCGCCTGTCTATCTGTCTCCGGTAAGTGAGTTTACTAACAAATGTTAAAATGTATCAATAGTAACTGTAACCAACATTTATAGTAATCTCTCTGACCGGTACCAAAACGGAAATTTCACTGTGATCTCACAACAACAAATGTATCAAAAGTAGCCTACACTGAAATAGCTAGGCAACATAATTTTTGGTAGTTGGAAAACAGTTGGACAACAACAGTTGGAAAGAGCTGATGTTCTGAGTTTACAGCTGCTCCAACAGCGGTCAAAACAAAACAACACAGTAGGCTACAAACCATAGCCTACATAAATGTGGCAGCTATATTATCTTTTTTTTTTATAAACAGAAAGGCCTACATACTTTTATTATAGCCTATTATCTATTATTGATTACTCTGACTTTAGAGCCATATACATAAAATACTACCACCAACAATAACAGCACAAACTAGTATAGACCTTGACATAATAACTCAGTTAGCCTATATTAACTGTTGTCTGTGTTGCAGGTACTTTGCCACAGGGGATTCCTACAGGACCATCGTCAACAGCTTCCGTGTTGGGGTCTCCACTGTCAGCGTCATCGTCCCTGCTGTGGCCACTGCCATTTGGGAGTGCCTGGTGGGGGAGTTTATGGCAGTGCCCACAGCAGAGGATTGGAGGTCCATCGCGGCAGTGTTTGAGGAGCGCTGGAACTTCCCACTCTGCTGTGGAGCACTGGATGGGAAGCATGTGACCCTCAAAGCCCCTGGCAATACTGGGTCCCAGTTCTTCAATTACAAGGGGACATACTCATTGTCTTACTAGCAGTTGTGGATGCCCAGCGTTGCTTCCGGGTGATTGACGTTGGCGGGTACGGGAGATCCAGTGACGGAGGGACACTGGCCAATTCTGCGTTTGGTCAAGCCCTGCAGTCTGGAACCCTCGACCTGCCCACTGACCTGCTACTTCCTGGAGCTGACCAGAGGGGACCCCAGCCGCATGTGTTTGTGGCCGATGAGGCTTTTCCATTGTGGAAAAACCTCATGAGGCCATACCCTGGGCGCATCCTCCCTCGTGAGAAGAGGATTTTCAACTACCGTCTCTCCCGAGCTCGACTGGTAGTTGAAAATGCCTTCGGGATCCTCTCCTCACAATGGAGGATGTACAGGCGTGCGATGGAGGTCAGGCCAGAGGTAGCAGAGATGTGCGTCAAGGCAACCTGTGTCCTGCACAACTTCCTGCGGAGGTCAGAGGAGGCTAGTGCAGTGAGGGGGAACGTCCCAGTTGTGGAGGTGGAGCCACTGCCAGACCTGGGCAGAGTAGCCGCCAACAACCCGGGACGAGAGGCTGTCAGGGTGAGGGAGGTCTTCACTGCCCACTTCTCAGCAGAGGGAGCTTTGTCTTGGCAAGACACCATAGTGTAGCAGGAGCACACACAAAACGGCTCTTTTAAGAGCCACCCACTCAGTTCGATTGAGCAAACTTCTTGCAATTTGTACATAACGTAATATGTTTTCTTATTTAAGCACTGATGGTAAATATGTGTAAAGGTAAGTAGTAGTTGTGTTCACATTCAGGTATGTTTAATGTAAGAATATGGTTCAAATGAACTTGTTGTGATCAGCTGGCTGCTGTGCGTTCCTCCTCCTCTTCCTGCCACTCCCACTGTCTGTCTCACCAATCAACCCACCTACTTCACCTCTGGCTTCCCTGCTGTCGTCGCCAGATCGTACCATGCACTACTGTGGTAACTATGCGTGCATGGCTCCAGTAGATATTATTACCTCGCTCTATTTTCTCACCTCTTTTTGTGATTTTATCCTAACGCTGTTTTCCTCTGCTTGCAGTTACCCGGATCACTCTCTCCAGCTCCCCTGCTTTGGTCTCCCCCCGGCTTCCTCGTTCATTCACCACCAGCTTCCCCTCCTCATTTCAATAAACCTTTGTTCATCAACCCTACTCTGCCTCTGTCTGCTCTTGGGTCCAGTATCAAACCGTAACAGAACTCGCACATCATTTAGAAACCGGTAAGAACAAGTAGAATGCACAAGCTTTCAGTATTCAGTCCTGTTAACTGTAATTATTTATATTTAAATAAAACAAAATAAATTCATTGAAAATCCAAGTGGAGTTATATTTATTTATTTTGTATGTTTCGATAATAAAAAAATAAATAAACTATCATAAATTAAATTACAAAAAAATTACAAAAATGCGGAAAAAAAATAAAATAAAAACAACTGAAGCCTGCTTCACTGCTAGACAAGGTTTGCCCCCTCAACAGTTTCCAAATTAAGAATTATAGTGCTGGCCTCGTAAATGAGTTTATAAATATTGAATTTGACATATTCCTTCTGTTGAAGGGGCAACCTTTGCATGGCAGGAAGCAGGCTTTTGAAGAAGATCTCATCTTCCGAAAGGGGAGGTGGAGCAGGAGTGTTCTCTCGGCCCAACGACTGCATCAGCATCCTTTCGATGGTGCTCTCATTGTCCCTGGACCGTTTTTGACTTGCTTTTCTCCCTGTATCAAATGAGAACATTATATGGTTATTATAAGGGCTCGGCAATTTGCCCTCAAATCAATATCATGAGTAATTGAACATTTTACTTCAATTACCATTATTTAGGAAAATATGCCCATTAAATAAAAAATTAAGGGAATGCAAACAGGTTGACTATTTATGGTTATCAATTGAATATTCAAAAATGAAATCAAAGCATTGCTTCAAATGAAAATTATCGCATTTCAGACTAAAAAAATGTGCTTATCTAACTAAGGAAGGCAGGGAATAAAGTACGTGTTATCGAGAAAAACACAGTATCCATGCATACATTATATTTAATATAATACATCGTTTGTCATGTACATACCTCTTGGTGGTATTGGGTGGAGCACTGGAGGATGGGGATCAACTTCTGTCTCTTCAGAGGCAGAGGGTGAGCCAAGGTCCTCCTGCTGCTGGTGATGATGATAATCTGTAATTGGCAAATACACCCATGTCAGTACATAACATATTTCCAGTAACTACACTATCTGACCCTTTCATGCAGTGAGCCTTTTATTTTACAAGAAGACAAGATCACAAACTTTCTTGACTTTTTCGCTACGTGTTATTACTGTGTGACTTGACAATTCAACCAACCTCCTCCTCCTGAAGGCCCGGCCACAGACAGCTCAGCCCAATCCTCTGCCTGACTTGGGTCCTGCTCTGCCTGACTTCTCCCTGGTTCCTCTGCAGTCCTGTCTTCCCCAACCCCCCGCTCCATGTTACTAGCCGTAGCCCTAGGTGTAACGTGGGTGTCGAGGAAAGACAGGACCGCAGAGTACTTCCACCTCCTATAAGTCCCTGCCGCTGCCCCACTCCTCTTGGCCTCACTCTCCCTTTTCTTTTCTTTTAAGAAAGTGTCCCTGAGGCCCTTCCACTTTTTCCTGCATACATCCGCTGACAAGAAACAAAGCACGAACTGTTATCACTTGAACTATGCCGGTTGACGCTAGCTAGCTTGGTTCAGTTTCTGCTATCTTCCGTTATTTTTGACAGTTTGTGTCAGTTTGAAGCTCAAATATGGCTGTAAACAATAACTCATACACATTTTTACAACTCACCAGTTAGGCCGACCTCCTCCGCCACAGCCCTCCACGCCACTTCCTTTTTCGTACGGTCCCGGTAGCTGTAAAGGCTGGTGTCGTACAGCACCGGGTGCCGGCAAACTGCTACGATGAGTTGGTCCTCCATTGTTGTTTTCATGAGCGACGTTGATGTCATGACGTCAGAGTGAGTGTCAACGCTGATTGGCTTTCGCTTCAAAGCGTCACGCGAAAAATTCGATGAGATGAATATTTTCAACTCACGCGAATGAGTCGCGGCGCGAATTTTGCGTGTTTCGCGCCGCGCCATACGCATCATTCGCGCCGCGCAAGAAGCATTCGCGTCTATTCGCGTTTGTGCATTGACTTTGTATGCAAAGTGACCGCCCCTCCCGCCCCAAACGCGTTTGGTGTAGATGCAGCATAAGGCTATGATGCTACAATAGCCACTGGCGCCAACTATATGAAAAAGTATTTTTTTAAATTATATTTGCTACTTTTTAAATTGTTGTTTTTTTTGCCTTCCTCGGCACTTTGACAAACAAACAATTTTCATCTTAACTTGACGTCCATTTATCCCTGAGAAAATCAACGTTCCCTTCATATATACACAGTGTTCTGACTGCTGTCTATTTTAATTGGATAAAATGCATCTTCCGAAATGTGCTAGAAATCATAGAAACCCCTTTGAAATAGCCAGGCAATTGTTAGTCAGCAAGAATACATCAAGCGTCTATTGTGTGTGTGTGTGTGTGTGTGTGTGTGTGTGTGTGTGTGTGTGTGAGTACAATGGGTCTTCAAAAGTGTTGTTTTATTTCTGCTTTCAAATGAAAATATGTGCAGACAGCTTTTGAAGCAGGAACATTGTTCTTAAATTGGATGTTATATGTGTTCCAGGGAATCTGAAAGCTCACTCTGTGGGGAAAAAGCCCAAATATTCTTTTGAGAGACGGACATTTTTTAAAATATTTATATAAGAAGAAGGAGAATGAAAATACGGCTTTCTTGCAACTACGATTGCATGACAAAAAACAAGGGACTAGTGGATGGTTTGATATTTTTTTTAAGTTGAAACAGCAGGTGAGGAACCCATACGAATGGATGTCTGGGCAAGGCTGCGTCCACACAAACTTCACATGCATGGACATTCAGATATAAGTGGCAAACATTTCAGGTTATGAACTGATTAGTGCCTGATTTGAGTATTAAAAAAACGCCCTGTTCAAAATGTATTTCAAAAAGCGGAACTGCGGCACGGAGCCTTTTTTTTTTTTTAACCTCTATTTATACAGGTAAATCCCATTGAGTCCGAAGACTCTTTTGCAAGGGAGACCTGTTCACATTTACACGTTACCATTCACACACCGATAGCAGGCTAACTATCGAGATTCACACGAGGCAAGGTGGGTGAAGTGTCTTGCCCAAGGACACAACAACTATGACACAGGTGGCAGGGAGGGGATCGAACCTCCAACCCTTTGATCATCGGCCGACCCGCTCTACCAACTGAGCCACAGTCGCCTTGAATCTGTGATAGCTCCTTATATGTTTGAATATTATGCATCTGGTATTTCCCCTTAGTAAATTAATGAACTAGGTCAAATGTCATATTGTATAAACTCAACAGAAACATTTCTTTTCTCTCACTTTTTTCTAAAAGAAACTCAGCAGTTGGGATGGTGTAAAAAAAAACTGCTATTCAAAAAACAACACCATCATGTAATCAAAATGTTTCATAAGATTTCACAACTCAATGGTAAATGCCCAATTTTCTCCAAACAACAATTTCTACATCTACTGCTCTAAACAATGTCTTTGAATATAATACACACACACACACACATATATAAACACACACACACGTCTACACACACACACACACACACACACACACACACACATATATAAACACACATACACACACGTCTACACACACACTCTCTCACACACACACACACACACACACACACACTGCTCCTGCTCTCACCAATCTCCCCCTTCTTTGAATATTATTTCTCAAGGATACCCGACATTATGCTCCCAATTTAGAGATGAAAAGGACAGTTGGAAAATGTCCTGTCCGTCCGACTTGAATCAGTTATTTTGTCTTAATAATGCATCAAGGCTCAAAGTGACTCTGTAATCCGTTACATGGACTGATGCAACCTTGGGCTAGAAATGAGTTATGAATGAGCTGACACCAGCGTGAAAAAATACATAAAAAAATATTTAAAAAATTATAAACCCTGAACCCTAGGGCTATTTTGGCCGTTTTGCATACTTTTGATCAATCCTTGCTAAACTACAGTACGAAATGTCTATCATGCCAAAGTTTGGTATCTTTTTGTTCAGAACACCCTGACCTATATGACCTGATAGTTATTTCTTTCATTTTGACATGATAAATGATCATATTGGACCAAAAACAACATGATAAATGTAAAAACGGATTAAAAAATATATTATTGCTACCATGGGTAACTCAAACATTCATATTGAATTTTTTTGAAAGCTGAAAATAAATACATGGAATGTTTTGATGGTAATTTAAAAGTTTGATTGAGGTGGCATCAACCTGAATACAAATCAAATAGCAGGTGAATACAAAGGGCGTTTTCCCCAAATTCCTCAAAGTTCTGTCAATCATAACACAGAGGGCACATACAAAAATGTTTTAAGCTTGCTGTGTTTGGTATATTTTGTTTCAGTAAAACTTCACGTACATTACCTGCCAGTTCTTTTTTCTATTTGACATAATATTTGAACATTATGGACCCAAACCACAAAAAAAAGGAAAAAAAAAAACATTTTTTTTCATATATGCCTTTTTATTAAAAAAAAGCTAGGCCTAGGTAGACCTATATAATAAAACTTACGGTATATGGATACATATATGACATGTATATGTAAAGAACAGATTATTAGGCTACTGTGTCTGTAGGCTACACGTTATGAAGGCCGGCTGCTGTGTAGTGCTTCAGTCAGACAACAATGGCTTTATGTAGCCTACACAGTCATACTTTGACTCTGAGGATGAACTGTCCTCCTCCTTCATGTCAAAGAACAAGCTGATAGCTCGACCCACGTTCAAAGTGTTCTTCAATATGACTAAAACATTCTCAGTAGTCTATCTTCAAACCTCTCAGTACCTCTCTATCTTCCTCCTGTCAATTGTGTTAGCTAGCAGCCTCGTCTCCCGCACAGCTCTTCTTCTTCATATCTTTTGGTGTAGCTTCGTATCACTCCGCCAACCCCTGCCCCTCCTCCTCCCCTCCCTAGTAAATGCAGCCTGTTGAGTAGGAACTAGTTTCCGGCATCATTTTCTGATAGTAAAATGACAAAATAATGGCCGCGACCATCGAATTCACGTAGTGTTGAGCCCGCGAAAATAAAATAGATATGTATCAACTTCAAACCATTATATCTCTGGTTATACTGGGTCAATTTAAATGAAACAAAGACTGGCATATAGCTTTAAGCCAGTACCTTTGACACACCGTCGGCGAAGTTGTCCGCTTTAGTTTCTATGCTGCGTCGGATCGAAGGTGATCACGTGATCAGCACGTCAAGTAACGCAATGCTGAGTGACCAGAGTTCCAAGAGTTAAAGGTGCTGTAAGCGGAATGGTTCTTTTTGCTAACTTCCTGTCAGTTACTGCAGTTAGCAGTCCCCTCACTCGTCCCTACGTCACCACATTAATGCACTGCGGTCTTCAAGCAGCGAGTTATCTAGCATCATCTCAGATCCATAAGTGTGATAAAACATGATAAAAACCATCAAAACAGACATTGGGAAGGATTTTTACCTGCTCCGCCATTGTAGGCGCATAAACATTCACCCATCTGTTGCTCTGGCGTGCACCGGCAGTGAGACCATTTCGTTTTTTAGCGTTCTCTCTTGTGATTGGATATTAATTTCGGGATCCTCCAATAAGTTTATTTGCCGATTACATGCAGAGCAGCTGACTGAGAGATCGGCTTTATGAAACGCGCACATTATGTAAGTGATCACTGTATGAATAAAGAGTGATATAACACTTATATGAACATAAATAAACTGCTTACTTCACCTTTAAAGTTTCATAGCCAATTCTCTCTCCCCAGAAGTTTGATAAAATGTAACAGAGGTATATGTCCGAAAAATGTCCACCGGTGCTATTCGGTTGTTAAGATGACAGTGAGTTGGAACATGAAGTTTTTCAGAGCGACCAGAATGATTGTTCAGATACGTATGTTGGAGGGTAGGATCGCTTTCATCTTGGGCAAAAAAAAATTGGTTCAAAATGGTCTAGATTTGAAGACCTCTTGATCGTCTGTGGCTCTGATGACTTTAAAATGGTGCAATCAACTGAGGAAGTTCAAAGACAAAGTGAAGTCAGGTCAAGTTTTTTTCTGTGTGTGTGTGTTTCTGTGTGTGTGTGTGTGTTTCTGTGTGTGTGTGTGTGTTCTGTGTGTGTGCTCTCCAGAAGCAATCGCTGTTTTCTTAATGACACTGTTTCAATCAAAATATTGGACAAAGTCAGGTCAGGTCAAGTAAGTGGTTTTTTTTAATACATTTTTTCTTACTTTCAAAGCTTTTTAGAAATAGCTGGAACGTGTCAGTTTTTGATCATGTTGAAAACCGAAATCCAACTTTAGATAGATGAGGTAATTGACTGATCAGTAGCGGTGTCGTTGATTTGCAAGTCACAAATATTAAGTCAAGATAAAGATGTTCTAATTCCGGGGGCGCCCTTAGCTCAGTTGGTAGGGCGTCCCCCCCATGGGCCTCGGCCAGCAGCGGACCCGGGTTTGATTCCAGCCCGCGGTCGTTCTCTGCATGTCACTCCCCTCTCTGCCCCATTTCAACTCTGTCTCTACACTATCAATAAAGCATAAAAATGCCAAAAAAAATCTTAAAAAACAAAATTCTAATTCCAAGCCTCAGAACAAAAAAATCCCAAGAAGAGCCCAAGAAATATTTCAGTTGTTGATTCTACTGCTTAGAAAAAAATCTGGACATACTGTACAGCAGAAGGTATACAATCCGTGTGCCATCACTGAAGGCTTTACCTCATGTAGATGCACCGACAGTGTTGTTGTAATAACTCAAATTTCCTCATTATTGGGGCGACTGAAGTTACGCACTATTGCTTTAAAGAAATTAAATAAGGATGAAAGGAAGGTTAGATATCGAATGAAAGACAGGGAATAAACTGAGAGACATACAAACTTGGCAGGGGGATTTTCTTGAAGAGTAAGATGAGGCAGTTACACAGGAGAACAGGTAGAACATTGAGACCAGGTTTCATCACCTCTCCTCTGACTATGAAGAGATAAAAGCCATTTGTCTACAGGGGTCAGGTTAGTCTCAAGATGGTTTCATCACACACACACACACACTCACAGACAGACACACAAACACAAACACACACACAATCACACTCACAGACAGACAGACACACACACTCACACACAGACAGACAGACACTCACTCACTCACAGACAGACAGACAGACACTCACACACGCATTCACTCACTCACTCACTCACTCACTCACTCACACACTCACTCACACACACACACTCACACACACACTCACTCACAGACAGACACTCACTCACCACACACTCACACAGTTACAGAAGTTATGATCATCAAACATGGGTTAGTGCTCGTCTCACACACATGATACGAGTGTTCCCTACTATAGGGATTAAAGGCTCCTTCACAAACCTTATTAAACTGTAACACACACACACACACTCTCTCTCACACACACACACACACACACACACCCTTTCCAGTGTCTTATCGTTATGTTGCAGCTATAGACTTATTGGTCTTCATCTGTCACTGTCCGTAAGGGCCCTTCTAGTACATTTCCTTGGTCCGCATCAGATGTACCAGGTTTCCCTTAAGGCTTTTACACAAACACACACACACACACACACACACACACACACACACACACACACACTGATGATCACCTGACTGAAATACAATGGATGACCGTTAATCACTGTCAGTGTCAGTGAGGGGAAGTGAAAAAGGGAGATTAAATATGGAGGAGGAACTGAACCGGATATATGCTGCTGACCGTCTCATATATCCATCAAAACTCGGAAAAAGAGTAAAAGTCGAAAAAGAATTAATTGCAAGCACGAACGTACACACACACTTGCTTGCTCACTCACTCACTCACACACACACTCACTCGCTCACACGCTCGCTCACACGCTAACTCACTCACTCACTCTCTCACACTCACTCGCTCACACGCTAACTCACTCACTCACTCTCTCACTCACTCACTCACTCACTCACACACACTCACTCACCCACTCTCACACTCATTTACTCACTCACTCACTCACACTCACTCTCAAACTCACTCACACACTCACTCACACTCACTCACTCACTCTCACACTCACTCACTCACTCTCACATTCACTCACTCACTCTCACTCACTCACTCTCACACTCACTCACTCACTAACTCACTCACACAGACACACACTCACTCACTCACACACACACACACACACTCTCACACTCATTCACTCTCACTCACTCACTCACTCACTCTCACTCACACTCACTCACTCACTCACTCACTCACTCACTCACTCACTCTCAAACTCCCTCACACACTTACTCACTCACTCACTCACTCACTCACTCACTCACTCACTCACACACACACACACACACTGCACTGAGGCACCATCATCTCAACACCAGATATCATATAAAAAAATGTGTTCCGGAATCCTGCTGTAACTATGGTGAGAAAAAAATAGGTTGTTTTCAGATGACGTCACACCATTCGAATTTTTCAGGTGGAGGGCAGGAAGTGCAGAGCCAATTCAAGAGAGCGGCGACAATGCGTTTGTTTTGCTCGGTGTACGGTTGTTCAAACCGTTCAAACAGAGAGAAAACCAAAGTTATGAACCATAAAGGGGGTAATACAAGACATCTAACGAAGAAGCGCTGCCATGCATGGATTAAAAACCTTCACCTGAAGTCCCGTGGAGAGGAGTCTGTCAATGCTCGTGTTTGTGTAAACTTTGCAGTGATCGCTTTGTGAAAGGTAAGTTACATAGCTTGCAAACCTTAGCTTTAACCGTCAAATAGACAGAACATCGGGGTTATATCACCATATGGAAATCACAGGGAATAAAGCCATCTAGCTAGATCTGTGATATAATGTTAAGATGTTAGTTAATAGCTACATGCTACAGAGTAGCTGCAGCAGATAATGTCCTCGATTTACCATAAGCTAGCTAACGTTAGCTTGAAGCTTCATGTGTTATCATCACCCGCCCTGTTCTGTATGTTTGTCTTCTTTTTATGCCGGAGATAGCTACAGGAGTTGTTTGTAAAGTATCGATTTACACATGATACACTACCGTTAGTACTAGCACGCTAGGCTAATGTTGCTGGTCAGCTAACCCTCTGCGATTTATTTGGGTGTTTTATCTGTAAGTCTCACAGTATGGATTTACAAGCTACTATTTTGATATGTGTTTCATTCAGGCTGCCCGAGTGCTGTCAATGATGTAGAGTCCTACAGTCTTGGCTATGACAAAGGTAAACAAGTGACTGAGGCTCCTCATAACCGAGAGGAAAGAAGGCAGTCCAGTGAAGCTGAAGCTACCTGCACCAACATAGATGAGCTACCAGAACCAGAGCGCTTGAAAGGTAAATACAATCTTAATGCCTATGTTGATATTGCTACAGTAATTATTTTGACACTTTTAAGTTTTGACTTCATTAGTGGTATTACACTTGTTTAAATTATTTCTCTCAACCTTATCCCCTTTGCCAAATATACTATGTAGATGCAGCTGCCTGCACCAACACAGCTGCATTGCTGGACCTTGGTGTGACAGGGAACCCAGAACCAGAACACTTCAAAAGGTAAATTAAATGTAAATGCCGATGTTGGCAATTCTAGATTTTACTTCAGTGGTACTTATTTTGTTTAGAAATAACCTGTTATTTATTCTATTTGGTGTTCTAAATCATCTCCAAGGTACTAAATGATGTGCTGTTTATAGATGAAACAAATGTGTTTTGTTCAGACATGATTTTGACCAACTTCTGGATACAGTGGAAGTAGAACTGCAAACTCTAAAACTATATATATACATACTATATATATTTTTTTTTTTACATTGCATTCTTACATCATATAAATATGAAATGTAAATGTTAAACTGACCGAAGTAAAGTAAACTCTCTTTTAACCTGATCCCCTTTGCCAAATATTCTATGTAGACGCAGAATGCCAGACAGACCTGAGCATGGACGATCTTGATAAGATGGAAGATGCTATGAAGCAAGCATCAGCGGAGCTGAGCGACCTCAGAATTACAGCACTGGACACAGTTTACCCAAGAGGCTTTTCAGAACAACCAAGACAAGACTAAGTTTTACACAGGACTGCCACATTTCTTAGTTTTGATGCAAGTGTTTCAACTATGTGAGCCATACATCACCTGTAGCCCTAAGAACATTTGCTAATGTGCGTATTCATGTAGAAAGGGTCATAGGATAAGTGTAAAGAAAATATCAAATTCTGCAGAGCAGGGCAATGCCCATTGCAAACATGCTAAAGTTGATTGATAAGATTGGTGTCATTTGCCAGTTGACAACCACTGAACCATATCTAGTAAATCCTGTCAGCCAGCCACACACTTGCTCGTCTGTTTTTCTATTGTATTCTTAAGTGTATAACAGCCATAAATATCTAATGTAATAAACCTTTTTATATATACTTGTCCATTCATCTGTTCAAAGAAGCCATACATATCTCTGATGTAATACCTTTGCATATAAACTTTCCCCCCCATAGATACAGTAATGGTGTGTGTTTGTGGAAGTGACATAGGGAAACAAGCCATGAGTATAAGGAAATGCATGATTTAATTTTAAATAAACTCCCAGTATACAGGAGGGAAAAATGTGGTCAGTGACTATGAAGGTGCTGTAATGCAGGACAGACCACAGGTGTACTCTGCTCACGCACAATTCTCTCTACAAAGAGGTCGCAGTAGTCAACGTCGTCGATGTGGAGCTGAGCCTGTACTTGATAGAAGTAGGCATGGCTCCTGTCCAGCGTCACAGTTCCCCCATCGTTGACGAGACAGAAGCCCTGGTTCCCAGCACACAGGCGTAGATTGGCCTCCTCGCCTTTGCTGTTTGGGCCCTAAAAGTTCACAATGAAAAAAGTCACATTCTAGTGTAAATAAGTGTTTGCAGTTCAACATCTCTGAGGGGAGGATCCCCAGGATCAGATGTCAAAATCCCTATACCTTCAGGTAACTACTCTACTGTAGCACAATACTGAACAAATAACTAACCTTTTCTCTATTTATGATTTATCTAAAAGATTGTCAATACAATACACAAAACTGACAGTGTATAATTAAGTACACGTGCAGAGAAGAAATTACAAAGTAATAATATAAAATATTATTGTGAGGATGATATTTGTAGACATAATATAAAACCACAACAAAGAACTTACCTTTATCTCACAGATCTCAGTTCCATGACAGGTGCATGTGACACATCGTGACACTCAGTATGGCCTTTTAGGACTCAGGGTTAGGGTTACAGGAGAAGCTCTGGTGGTGCAGACTTTGCAGTCCATACGGCTTTCTGGCAGTTGCCTCATATTTGCATCCATACCTGTAATGAATAAAAATAGGAATAGAAAAAGAAAAATGTACAATAATAATTAGTAACTGATATAGAAAATGGCAATCTTAAATATACCTCAAAGCCTTATCCAGTGTGTGGCATAATGCGCAAATTGTAGATTTTCACACCTGTGTTGTCCTTACCTAAACCTTATATTTGCCTAATAAATACCCTGACAGAGCCATAAACGTTGATTGGATTAGCTAGTAATTGATATAAAATGAAAATTATACCAATTATTATTTAGTTTGAGCTAAAGTGTTGTGTTAAACATGCCTTGAGTTGTGATATGCATGTTATTACTTACCCAGCCATACAGTTACAGTGTGCTGTAACAACCTCTCCATCTGCTCTAGCTACAACCCAAGTTTTCAATGGTGTTTCTCCGGACCTCTGTCTCTGGTCAGGGCATGAATGGTAATGCTAGCAAGCCTAGTAGTAGCTACTGACGTGAGTCCATGTTGCTAGCTAGCTAAACGTTGGACTCGGAATAACAGTGGCATAATCAGGCCCGGATCAACCCCTTAGGGTGCCCCAGGGTGACTTCACATGAAATGCCCCTGTCCTTAAAATTTACTATGGCATTAAGGCCACAGATTTACAAGAACGTGTAGCTAAAGACAAGTACAGACTCACTACATATAGACTACTACAGAAACATTTAGATCCAACCAAAAATCTTGACACTGACAGGAATCTCATACTAGCCTTGCACTGATGCTCAAATCAGAATGCAACACCCATCACCATGCAACACGTCATACAAAAACAATAATTAGCATGCAGGTTTAACTCTCCTGTATAGATTTATTTAAAAGTGAAGAGAACCTAGAGTCACATTACTTTGTAGTGAAGTGATATCGTTATACCATTAAGATTGAATCATAGCCTAACTGACATTGATCTAAATGGTCTCTGGGAATTGTAGGCTATGTTAAATGTTAGACATCAGCATAATAAAGTTCATCATGTTCATCTCTAAAAAACACTTCATCAACGTTACATTCTTATTACTGAAATTATTATTGTTTTGATATTTAACATACTTTAACTTTCTTTAGGCCTATCATATTTGTTATGCAAAGGGAGATATACTAAACCTCCTTTATTTGGATCGAAAAGTATTGTTTTACCACTTAAAAGTAGACTTATCTCGTAAAATAACAAGAAAGATAAAGATGTGTGGGGAATGGGGATAGGCCTATATCTCGTTTCTTGTTTTGAAAATGTCCCTCGCTTCTGAAGTGTTTACTCCTATTGTTTTCATATTCTGCTGTTAATCGGTTGTAGTATGTGTAGCTCTTGTACGAATATGTTTCTAATAGGCCTTCAAAATAAAGGCCGAATTCCACCGGCTGGCTCTCCGGTCCTTCCCCGCTCCAGCACGGCAGTGGAGTTGTCATTTTTTACTATAGTCAGTGGGTGAGTTTCCACCACGTCCGCTGCACCGTCTCTCTGCTCCGCTGCTGCTCCAGCTGTCCTGTGAAAAACGCACTGCTCCTATTCCTGCTGGATGCCGGAGCTCACCGCATCAATTTAGCACAGAACACACCGAGATAGACAGGAACACAGGCGCCGACAAAACAATAAAACCTCCGGTTAATTTTCAAAACTCGGTGTTCACTGCAGGTAACAATCTCAAACCAGAGACACACACAAGCATGTCCACTGTTCTTTTACTCGTTCGGATGGGAACAATAACCTTCCGTGCGTTCGTTGTTGTGTAAATACCATATATGAGAATCATATTATCAAGAGCGATCGCCCGTCACTTTTATTACCGCGGGAACTCCTCGGTCTCGCAACTCCAGCTGTTCAGCGCAGCTGGCCATGCCTGCTTTGAAAACAGAGCCGGTGAGTATTGACGGACGTGGGCGCACGGAGCAAAACCGTTGGACACCGCACGCGCAGCCAGTGGAATTCCGGGGTAATACTAGAAAACTAACTGCATCCGCAATAAAGACGCTACTCCCACGGCACATGCAAGTCGAGCCAACTCGGAGCTGTTGGGCTGCAGCATGGGCTGCAGTCAGGCTTTTTGCTCACTCCCCCGTCTGCACTCGGCTACTCTCGAGCCGCAACTGGGCTCTAATGAGCCTAGTGTCTCTCTCTTTGCACCTCTCCACACCTTCGTGGCGTCACATCGGCTTATAAAATCACCACAGCTACACATTAGCAGATAGAAATAATGGTCGATGAGCCTTACCTTTTATAACTTATTCCTCCATTTCTTGCTGGCAAAAAAAACTTCCGATTGAAGGAACAATTTGAATCGCGGCTTTTGTTTACATAAATTTGGCGCCGCTGCCGCCGTGTCACTGTGGACTGGTCCATGATGGGGGTGGGGGGCACTTTGCTTACACCCAAGTCAAAATAATAATGATTTTGTTCATTAATAATCTTATCAATGGTTCATTTTGTACATGTTTGTGTCTCTTCCAGTATATGGCCGATATAAAATATGAAAAAAAATGTTTAGGGTCTAATCATTGTCCTGATCATTTGGTGCCCCCCTATTGGCTATATTTGGTTGGTGCCCCAGGGCACTCGCCCGATCCTTTAAATGGATAATCCGGCCTTGGGCATAATGTTATTTAAAAAAACAAAATAAAGAAACCACATTTACTCACCCGGATAGACAGAAGTCGACATTTATTTAATGCCTCTTTGGTGCCGAGGTCATGGGCCCATCCACATACGAAGTAGTTGAAAGCCTCCAGACTCTTGAATGCTTTCATTTGCCGTGTAGTAGGACGGCTGAAGGACGAGGCAGTTTGTGAGGTCCATCGGCTCAACGGCGGACAAATAAGATAAATCAGGAGAAAAATTCCCCATTTTCAATTGATATGGATCATAACCAATATGTACTGCGATTTTGTCACGATACTTGCTGCGGGAAGGTTTGTCTAAGTGTTTAACATACTCCGTGTCCTCCATCTCCAATTGTTATGACCGTAGAATTTTTACTTCCTGCCCTCCACTTGAAATTCGCGCGTCATTCTGCGTCATCATTATGACGTATCTGAAAACAACCTATAACCCCTTTTAGGTTTGAGAAACAAGTGGAGTGGACTACTCAACGCAAATCAAATCAGTTGTATTTGTATAGCCCAAAATCACAAATACATTTGTCTCAGTGGGCTTTACATTTCATACAATATGATACAATATGACACCCTGCCCTTACACCCTTAGCTCGGCTGAGAAAAAACTCCCAGTAAAAAAACCCTTTTCTGGGATTTTAAAAAAAGAATTGAAGAAATCTCAGGGAGAGTCGACAGAGTAAGGGATCCCTCTCCCTCTCCCTCTCCCTCTCCCTCCCCTCCCCCTCTCCCTCTCCCTCTCCCTCTCCCTCTCCCTCTCCCAGGGCGGACATACTGCAATAGATGTCATAAGTAGAGACTACTGGACATGTTCCCTCTTGTGTAGACCCTGTTTAACTTTTTAGACTCTGTAGACACTTGAATTTTCGAGAGGTTTTCACCCTGTCAAAACTGTACATTGATCTCCGCTGTTGGGACACAGCATTGACAGACAGTCGGACAGTCGAAAAAAACACACTAAACCACACTAAAACCCATTCTCTCACACACACACACACACACACACACACTCACACACACACACACATTGACACTTTTTTCGGACAGATAGTCGGATAGGCTGATGGGAAAATATACGTTTTGATTATTCTGAATGTGGAAACAGCTTGTCTAGTCCTCACACAGATGTCTGTACAAGTACACACACACACACACACACACACACACACACACACATGTACACACACACACGGACAGATACACACACACAGACACACATAGGTGGACAGAACATTGTATTCCTATGCAGGTTGTCTACACAGTGAGGACACAGTCTGACACAAAACTATCAACTATTGAAGCAAGGGTTCAGTTTATTTTATTTAAAAAAAAATCGACGAAAGAAAATTCTGGATTTGAGTATTTATTTATTTGTGTATTGAACAGGGACAATGCACAGCAATAAGCAGTACTAGATTTAGCTATAAGCTAATTTTCATCTGCAGTCCCTGGGCAGGAAACAGAGTATTACATCTCTGTCAAGATGGGAAACCTCACACTGAAGTATAAAAACAATAACACACAATTTCACAACAGTAAGACACCACAACACAATACGAACAATAAAATCACAACCTGTAGGACACCACAACAACAACAACATCACAACAGTAAGACACCAAGAAAACAGGACATCACAACATTAAGAAAACAATCTATGCATGATGGGTACATGCTTGGGTTGATTTCAGCCATGACTTCATCTTGCATTTAAAACCAGCAACGGTGTTCCACTCTCTTATGTCCCTTGGTACTGAGTTCCAAGACTTGGTGGCTCTAACTGAAAATACAGACGTGCCAAACTCAGTGGATCTGTGCTGTACTACACAGTCCCCTCTGTTAGACGTTCTAGTTCTCCTTCCATTGTCTGAGCGCAGTGACACAAACTCATTTAATGGAGGAGCGGCCAAATCATTCATTATTTTATAAACTAAACATACATCCGCAAGAAACACAAAACTATCAAAAGTCATGAGATTATGTCTTTGGATTATGTTACAGTGGTGATATCGTAATGGCTTTTTGTCCAGTACCTTGAGTGTTTGTTTGTAAAGTGTTTGCAGTGGAGCAAGTGTTGTTTTTCCAGTTTGTGACCAGCTTGTAATACAGTATGACATGTGTGAAAAGATCATGGAGTGCATGTAAAGTTTTGCTGCATCTAGAGGGAGCTGGTTCCTGATGTACCTAAAATTCCTTAAATTGAATTTGACTCTATTACACACCTGCTTCACGTTTCTTAAATAAGAGCTGTGAGTCCACAGTTCCACAGTTATTCCTAAATATTTAAAATGTGAAACAGTCTGGATCCTTTCTCCATTAACAATGATGTCAGGCTGATTTCCATGTTTCCTATTATAAAGTACATGCATGCTGTTTTACTGATGTTGAGTGTCAGGCAGGACTTTGAGAGCCAATCAGAAATGTTGGCCATTGCTTCTGTTAATTTGGCGGCCACCTCACATCTGTTCTTTCCATGTGCGAGGATGACCGTGTCGTCTGCATACATTTGTACGTCCACTTCTGGACATACAAGTGGCAGATAATTTACATATAAGCTAAACAACAAAGGTCCTAAAATTGAGCCCTGCGGGACACCAACAGAGCAGCCAATGAAAGATGAAGTCCTATCCCCAACTCTGGTGCCTTGTTTTCTTCCAGTGAGATAGGACTCCATCCATTTCATTGTTTCCACAGACAAATTAATTATGGACACTTTTGAGAGCAGAACGCTATGATTAACACTATCAAATGCTCAGATCCAAAAACACCGCACCTACAGCACTCCCACTGTCAATACTTGTTATGATGTTTTCAATGAGATAGCAGGTTGCCATCTCAGTTGAATGATCTTTCCTGAACCCGAATTGCATGGGATGAAGTGAGTCTTGTCCTGAGTTTAAAAAGGCAGTTAGTTGTTCAGCTACCACTTTTTCAGCGATCTTTGATACAACAGGCAAGATACTGATAGGTCTATAATTTTTCACTTCAGTTGGTTCCCCTGTTTTAAATATTGGAACTACAACTGCAGACTTAAAGTGTAACTTTATTTATACAGGAACATACAGTATATTGTGGTTAAACATTTCAAACAGATTCTAAAAAATGAATTAATATCATCTCTGAATTTCAGCCTCCATTCATAATTTCAACCAAGCTTTTATATTGCCATGTGCTTTTTACTGTGGTGAGAAATGTACAGTATTTGTACCAACCCGACAAATAGGACGTTGTGGCTTGGTTATAGAGCATTGCATTACGGGTAAAGTGAAACAGTCCTTTTCATCTGATGCCACACACACACACACACACACACACACACACACACACACACACACACACACACACACACACACACACACACACACACACACACACACACACACACAATTGGGAAGGAGAAGGAAACAGAGGGAAGCCAAAGGAAAAGTGAATATTGCTTCTAAGGCCCAAAACATGAATCACTTTAAAAAAATAAATGGGCCAACTGAGACATATAGAAATAGCTGCTACGCCAGCACATGGACACACACTCACACACACACACACACACACACACACACACACACACACACACACACACACACACACACACACACACACACACACACACACTGGTGGGGGTAAAATGGCGCTATAGAAGAATATGACTTTGGCTTTGTAAAAAAAAACAGCTTGGTTCCTTTTCCTAGTTTTCATTAGTTCCCTTTTGTTCACACACACACTCTCTTACAGACACACACACACACAGCGTCACACACACAGCGTCACACACACACACACTCTCTTACAGACACACACACACACAGACACACACACACAGACACACACACACACACTCTTACACTCAAGCACACACACACACCGTTCTCTTCTGTTTCTCCGTATTATTTTGTATTTCAAACACATCACACATCATTACAGAGCGCTCAGCAGGGTCTAATCTGAGGCACACACACGCGCACACACGCGCACACACACACACACACACACACACACACACACACACACACACACACACACACAGTAGTTAATAAGGAGTGACGTGTTTAGAAACCTAACTACACACATGGGAGGTGGGTTAGGTGAAGTGTTACTGCCCCAGGGCCTCTGTGTCTGTCTGTGTGTGTGTGTGTGTGTCTGTGTGTCTGTGTGTGTGTGTTGCATGGATGACTCCAGCGTTGATTGGGAATTGTGTAATAACTGTCCAATGCCCCCGACTTCCCATATAACCCGCCCCAACCTGCCATTAAAGTGGCTCCCTCATGCACACACTCACTCACTCACTCACACTGTGCCTTTCTGTACTGTGTGAACTGAAGAAGAAAAAATCTGACGTAAAAGGGACACTGTGTAATATGACATCATCAAAAAAGTTCTAGAAAGTTCTAGAATGCAACGCTCCCTGGGTAACCCCAACCCTTTAGAATAATAACAGAAGCTACAGTGGCCTTCAAGGACAAGAACAATTAAACATTCTAAACAATGCACCTGATGACATTCCAAAAACATGGATTCCTCCATAAGACTTGCCTGCTCAATGTACAAAATGTAATATTAATATTTGTAATTCTCCGCTCAGGAGGATAATTCAGATTATTGGCAGAGGTGATTTTACACC
>CM049402.1:32715725-32723225 GCA_026929865.2 Hyperoplus lanceolatus
TCTGTCTGTCTGTCTGTGTGTGTGTGTGTGTGTGTGTTTGTGTGTGTGCCTGTCTGTCTGTCTGTATGTGTGTTCCTGTGTGTGTGTGTGTGTGTGTGTGTGTGCGCCTCTGTTAGGATTATACAGAGATACAAAGAAATGATAAGTGTTTGCCAGCAGCAGCTTCAGATGCAAATCAGTGTCTCTGATATGAAAACCACCCAGGTCTCACACAAAGCTTTTTAGGAGGGTGGCTTAAGACTCTACGGTGTGTGTGTGTGTGTGTGTGTGTGTGTGTGTGTGTGTGTGTGTGTGTGTGTGTGTGTGTGTGTGTGTGTGTGTGTGTGTGTGTGTGTGTGTGTGTGTGTGTGTGTGTGTGTGTGCGTGTCTTCAAATTATGTCAACTTTGACTTTTCAATGCAGACATTCTTCTGTCCTGAGCCAAAATGTTTTATTTCTTGGGCCAAATACGCCAATTTTTTTACTCTCTCTGTCTCCCTCCCTCCCTCCCTCTCTCTCTCTCTCTCTCTCTCTGTCTCTCTCTCTCTGTCTCTATCTTGCTGTGTGTGTGTGTGTGTGTGTGTGTGTGTGTGTGTGTGAGAGAGAGACACCATTAGCAGTTGGCACCAAAGGTCCTTGTATTTTCTGCTCTGCAAACACTTGACAGGATTACTTTGTCTTTGTTATGCAGTTCAGACACAGAGCACACAGTGTGGCGTACAGTGTGTGTGTGTGTGTGTGTGTGTGTGTGTGTGTGTGTGTGTGTGTGTGTGTGTGTGTGTGTGTGTGTGTGTGTGTGTGTGTGTGTGTGTGTGTGTGTGTGTGTGTGTGTGTGTGTGTGTGTGTGTAAGCCCAGTCCATACTTTAGTTTAAGGACTTTTGATTTCAGAAAACAGTCCTTGGAGGGTTAGTCAGTGATGACCAGCATGTATTAAAGGTGCAGTGTGTAGTATTTATAAGAACAGGATTGATTAACTAAATACATCTTCACCTCATCACTTGATATTGTGGAAAGACTTGAGACAGTGGTGGATGATGCCATCTTTAGTAACTATAGCTTCTTGTCCTTGAAGGCCACCGTAGCTTCTGTAAATTCTCCCAAAAGGGAAGGGGTTAGCAAAGGAGCGTTGACTTCTAGAACTTTCACCACTAAGCATTCTGATATAACACACTGCACCTTTAATGTTTATTTAGGTTTGTGGCAGTGACGTCTTAGGCTAAAATTAAGATCAACGTTAGGCTAAAAATCATAATACAATTAATGTTCGTGTCCACCTTAAAATGGCAATATTAATTTCTCCAGAGCAATTTACAGTATTTATGCAAACACACTTAACACGTAAGGGATAAAGTATAGCGAACGGGTCACTTGCTAGAAATAAAGACCGACAAGCTGAACAGGAGCCCGACGCGCACACTCTACAAATGATAATTGTAATCGGCCAATATGTTTAACAAGAGCTCCATCTAGCTAACAAGCATCATCCCCCAACATAAATAACACAATTCACGAAGAAAATGACTGCGGAACAGTTAGCCTAAATTGCGGGCTGCAGCCTGAAGTTACTGTCTAACTGTCAATATGCGGCCAAAGTAGCCTACTCACGTCGTGTTGACTGGAGTCCTGTCGGACATTAACCATGACTCCTGTGTTCCCTGCTCTCCTGATACATGCAAAGTCATGTTGAAAAAGTATTCCATTGTTTTCTGAACGAGTAGTAGCCCTGTTTGTAGACGTCTATCCATCAAAACTGTGACGTAGGTCCTTAGCAACGGTCCTTGACAGCGGTCTGCTAGCTGGAAATAACAGACCTGTAGAATGCTGTGATTTACATAGGATTCTCAAAGTGCCATGTAATAAGTATAGATAGTGGCCCTCATTTATGAAACTTGCGTGGAAACTGGTGCAGATTCTAGCGCAAATACCTCCCTACGCCAGGTATCGCGTGGGATTTATCAAACAGTCGTATCTCGCCAATCTCAGCGTACGCCAGGCCATTAATGATAAATGCGGCGGCTGAAAACAATCGTATCACGCCCCTATATTTCCTCAGTTTACAGGCCTCGCCCAGAGGTTTTACGACATGGATATGTGCATTACGGCACAGAAGAGGAACTTCTCTGAAGTAATGTTACGCTAAAAATCATAATACAATTAATGTTCATGTCCACCTTAAAATGGCAGTATTATTTTCCCAGAGCAATTTACAGTATTTATGCAAACAGACTTAACAAACAAACAGATAGTGTGTGTAGTGCATGCTTCTGAAGTAGTGTGTATTTGGGTGCATGTTTGTTGTTGCATCACAAATGCTATGGGCTGTATGAAAAAAAAACACATTATATCACCATGGAATTCTTACCTTTCCACTAAATACATAACATGTTTTCATCATAGATTTTAGGTCACCTGTTAAAGCAATATTACCTTTATTACAGATTAGACTAACACCAAACATATACAGATACATATTAATAGGCAAAACATAAAGAAAAGCCTAATTAGACTGTGTGTTGACAGAGGCAGTGTGTAGCATTGTACTCACTAATTGGCCTGTGTGTGTGTGTGTGTGTGTGTGTGTGTGTGTGTGTGTGTGTGTGTGTGTGTGTGTGCACGTGTGTGTGTTTGTGTGTATGTGTGTGTGTGTGTGTGTGTGTGTGTGTGTGTGTGTGTGTGTGTGTGTGTGTGTGTCACGTGTGTGTGTTTGTGTGTGTGTGTGTGTGTGTGTGTGTGTGTGTGTGTGTGTGTGTGTGTGTGTGTGTGTGTGTGTGTGTGTGTGTGTGTGTGTGTGTGTGTGTGTGTGTGTGTGTGTGTGTGTGTGTGTGTGTGTGTGTGCTGAGAACCAACCCAGCGTGATTTGAGCTTTCATGGTGTCTTAATTATGATTCAGTATCCAATAGAGTGTCCACATATACTCATAATAACCTTATTCGGACATGCCGTAATATATAATGTATTCTCTTTATTACAGGCTATTGTGTGAGTGCGCCCCATGCCTTTTGCAGTTGTCATTCCAGTCCCCTTGTAGTCACTGTGTCTGGCTGTTTGACCCTGTTGTTTAAATGTGCGGTGGTTAATTACCTCGTCTCCACGGCGACCACAGAACACCAACAGTTAGGCAATGAGACGCAGAGGCAAATGCAGGCAGGAGATGAGGGAACTGTGTGTGTGTGTGTGTGTGTGTGTGTGTGTGTGTGTGTGTGAGAGAGAGAGAGAGTGAGTATGTAGCTGTTTGTGTGTGTTTGTGTGTGTCTCTATGTGCCTGTGTGTGTGTGTGTGAGTGAGTGAGTGAGTGAGTGAGTGAGTGAGTGAGTGAGTGAGTGAGTGAGTGAGTGAGTGAGTGAGTGTGTGTGTGAGTGTGTGTGTGTGTGTTTCAATGTGCCTGATTGTGTGCATGTGATGCATAGTGTGTGTGTGTGTGTGTGTGTGTGTGTGTGTGTGTGTGTGTGTGTGTGTGTGTATCTATGTACCTGCCACTTTATTCTGGAAAGTTTGACTGTTTTGTGCATAATGGCCTTACAAACTGAACATAACAGAAAATATACTGATACAGAGATACTGCATTACATGGGAAATCTAACACACACCAAAAACCGCAGGAAGCCGGTTAAACAAATGTATCCATGCTGCAGCCCTACCAGCTGTGTGTGTGTGTGTGTGTGTGTGTGTGTGTGTGTGTGTGTGTGTGTGTGTGTGTGTGTGTTACAGCCCCATGTTTCATTAGCTCAGTGATTCATCAACACAGTTCGTAGCGGGTCGTAGCAGGAGCTTTCCATTAAGACCGTTAGATATTAGTCTTCAACTGTTAGATCACTCACACTGCTGGGTGCGTTTGATTTGTATACCAGGGCTTTTTGCCTAGGGGCAGACCTTGTGCACTGATGACTCTCTCTCTCTTTCACTCTCTCACTCTCTCCCTCTCTCTCTCTCGCCCTCTCTTTCAATCTCTCTCTCTCTCTCCCTGTCTCTGTCTGTAAGTCTCTCTCTCCCTCTCTCTCTCTCTTTCACTCTCTCTGTCTCTCTGTCTCTCCCTCACCCTCCATCCCTCCCTCTTTCTACCATCTCCCTCCGTCTGTCTCTATCCCTCTGTCTCTCTCTGTCTCTCTGCCTCTCTCTTTCTGTCTGTCTGTCTCTCTCTCTCTCTCCCCCTCTCTCTCCCTCCATATCTTTCTCTTTCTCCATCTCCCCCTCTCTCTCTCCCTCTCTATCTCTCTCCCTCTCTGTCTCTCTCCCTCTGTCTCTCTGCCTCTCTCTCTCCCTCTCTCTCTCTCCATCTCCCCCTCCCTCTCTCTCCCTTCCCTCTTTCTCTCTTTCTCTCTATCCCTCTCTCTCTCTCCATCTCCCCCTCCCTCCCCCTCTCTCTCTCCATCTCCCCCTCCCTCCCTCTCTCTCTCTCTCTCTCTCTCTCTCTTTCTCTATCTCTCTCTCCCCCCCTCTCTCTCTCTCTCTATCTCTCTCCCTCTCTGTCTCTCTCTGTCTCTCTCCCTCTGTCTCTCTGCCTCTCTCTCTCCCTCTCTCTCTCTCTCCATCTCCCCCTCCCTCTCTCTCCCTCCCTCTTTCTCTCTTTCTCTCTATCCCTCTCTCTCTCTCATCTCCCCCTCCCTCCCTCTCTCTCTCTCTCGCTCTCTTTTTCTCTATCTCTCTCTCTTTTTCTCTCTCCCCCCCTCTCTCTCTCTCTCTCTCTTTGAAGCAAAAACCCCTTGAAAATGATCGGGGTCTCCCCATTGAGTGACATATAAAGGACTGTGCCATAGGTTAAGAACACTTGCTCAGTTTGACTTTGTCACGACATGCCTTCAAAAGTATTTCTCTTTCTATCTTGTGTCTCACTCCCTGTCTACTTTTTTCTACTTTTAAGGTAAGACACAAATTGTTAACTTAAAGCTGCAGTGTGTAGAATTGTGGGTTTTATTTCCTAGCAGATTTTGTAGAAAGTAATTATAATATCCATAAGTACATTTAATTTAGTGCATAATAGCTGAAAAAAATGTTTTTAATTTTTTTTCCCCCTTAGAAAGGATCTCATATATGTCCATATTTCTGCATATTTTGGACCAAGGCCTAGTGCCGCCATCTTGAAAGTGTCATAGTTGGAATGTCATCAGGTGCATTGTTTAAAATTTAGAATTGTTCTTGTCCTTGAAGGCCACTGTAGCTTCTGTTATTATTCGAAAGGGGTGGGGTTACCCAGGGAGCGTTGCATTCTAGAACTTTGTAGAACTTTCTTGATGATGTCATATTACACACTGCACCTTTAATGTTGAGATATCATCATGCCACTTTCCAAGTGTATACTTCTTCCTGTAAGTGTATACTTCTTCCTGCTCCTTTTCAGGCATATCACATCAATACAGATCATTTATTTTCTTTTTAATTTTTTTGTGAAGTCATTTAAACATTTTGTTTATTCTATTTTTATGCTTTTCATTTTGTTTTGTATTGTTTTTGATGTCTGGAAAAAAAAAAAAAATCAAGTTGATAACTGATATTTAAAACAATATTTTTTTGTATTACAGTTCTGTTCTGTAATGCTTAAATAACTACACATAGGCATTATGTAACTAATTATGCATCATGACATTTCTTAAAACATGAATTTAGATGTTAGATAAAGCCAGAGTTACAATCTTCATTCCCCTTGTATAGACTATATTAACGTTCATAGCTTATATAGAACATATTTTGGATAGAGCCCTCTTTGGTTTTAAAAATACAAATTATTATATTATTTCTATCCATAGATTATTGAACCTCTGAGATATATTAAAAAATATTGCTGTTATCATCTACAACATCAAAATGCACCCAGGTGAACACTATAAAAGCACTTATCCATATCGGTTCACGTCCATTCCAGTAATACACACACACACAGAGACCAGCTTTTATTCATTTGTCCGACTGGTCAAACAATAACACACATCTTGATTCAATATCAGCAGGATGAGTGATTTTGATAACCGCCATATTTTTTTCTCCAGATGCGGACAGTTCTGTTGCCATAACGATAATACAAACAACAACAATGCCCAAGTACTATCCAACACTGTCACACAACCCTGGTTTCATTTCACCACTGGGGGCAACTGACAGTGAGAACACAAAATACATACGGCCAACCAGCAGCACTTACATGAAACGAGGCTTAAAGGAATACTTCACCCATACGGAACTAGCATTCATTATAAAATCGCTATTATAATATAATGAATGAGGTTTTTTTTCCCTCAGTCTTCCCTTGGCCCAGCTGTCCTGTTAATCCTAACCCTACATTTTACCATGTGTGATGTCATGCATGGGAAAATGTAGGGTTAGACAGAGAGACCATAAAACACTCTTTCTGCCTTTTCTCATGCTAGGATGAACCGATTTCTAAAATGTTTGCACATTTATACTACATAGGATCTCAGAGTTCAATACACCTTCATATTCCCACCAGTGAAGTAGGTCTTTAAGTTTGTGTATGTGTGCAAAAAAAAATTGTGTATTTTCTGAATAACAATAATATCAAAAAAAAAACTTCTTTTCTGCCTTTTCTTGGGTGAGGATGAACAAAAACAAATCAAAAATCAAGAAAAAAATAAATAAAAATTGTTCGCACATTTATACAACATAGGATCTCAGAATTCAATACACCTTCATATTCCCACCGGTGAAGTAGGTCTTTAAGTGTCTAAAAGCGTACAGAGCCTAACTGAACCGAACCGAACCAAATTACTCAGTGAAAACCAGGCTTAGGTCATGCACTTGACTTTTTCCTTTCTCTAAATCCATCATAGCTTCATAATATTGTCTCTCCACTTCCTCTGTGTGTGTGTGTGTGTGTGTGTGTGTGTGTGTGTGTGTGTGTGTGTGTATGTGTGTGTGTCCCAAGAGTTAGGACTAAACGAGGAGAAGCAGCTTTTAGTTTTTATGCACCGAATATCTGGAACAAACTCCCAGAGAACTTGAGGTCTGCTGCAACTCTCAGCTCTTTTAAATCGAGTCTGAAGACTTTTCTGTTTCCATTTTAACCTGCAATTTTTATTTCATTTAAATGTTTTACTTCTTTTCATTCGCTTTTAAATGTCTTCTAATGTGTTTTATGTATTCTAATCTTGCCCCTGTAAAGCACGTTGAGTGGCTTTGTGTTTGAATTGTGCTATAGAAATAAACTTGCCTTGCCTTGCCTTGCGTGTGTGTGTCGTCCCCCGCTGCTGCGTCTCTTAATTCAATCACGGCCTTTGTCTTATCACGGCTTCTCTCTGCTCTCTCCAGCTAATCTGATTATAAAGAAGCGCTAGCAATTAAACTCCAGATATATGAGTGTGTGTGTGTGTGTGCGTGTGTGTGTGTGTGAGAGAGAGAGTGTGTGTGTGTGTGTGTGTGTGTGAGAGATCTATCCTTCAAGCCTCCTGCTTTAATGAGATCTCAGCTTCATGCGCCTGATGCAGCTAAAGTTCAATTAGGTGACAGTTACACGCTCCAGTGAAGAGGACATCTCTCTCTCTCTCTCACACACACACACACACACACACACA
>CM049402.1:32730725-32735725 GCA_026929865.2 Hyperoplus lanceolatus
CGCGCACGCACACGCACACGCACACGCACACCACACACACACACACACACACACACACACACACACACACACACACACACACACACACAGGATATTAAAGCAACAAGATTGGCATAACAAACAACTTTGGGACAGCTGGATGGATGGATGGATGGATGGATGGATAAATAGATAGATAGATATGGAAGTAAATGAGTGTCATCGGATTTTGAAAATAAAAAGCCATTGAATTTTAAGCACTGAATATTTATGCATTGAAATAATGTATCTGAATTTTTTGCCGCATTGAAATAATGTATCTGAATTTTTTGCCTCTGAATTTAACTCATTACATTTTAAACAACTAATTTTCACCTTTATTTTACAATGTTCTCAAATTCAAAAGCAAATATTCAACGTAAAAAAATTCAACGTGCCAAATTCAACTGCAAAATCCCATGTATGAAATTCAGAGTAAAACTTTGGGGACCCAAGGAAGAGCAATCGATCATAGATGCTAGATCGCGTTCAAACAAAGAGAGCCAGTGGGAATATTAGCTTGTTGCCTTGGATACCCCTGACTGATGCAGGAAGGCAAATCAGGTTTTAGTCATGTCAAACGGCAACGCAAGTAACGATGGTGCTTGGGTGAGTACAAACATGTTTCTATATAGGGAAGAATATAATGGCTAGCTAGCATATATATAGAAACATGTTTGTAGTACTCACCGAAGCACCATCGTTGCCGCTTGACATGGCTAAAACCTGATTTGCCTTCCTGCGTCAGTCAGGGGTATCCAAGGCAACAAGCTAATATTCCCACTGGCTCTCTTTGTTTGAACGCGATCTAGCATCTATGATCGATTGCTCTTCCTTGGGTCCCCAAAGTTTTACTCTGAATTTCATACATGGGATTTCGCAGTTGAATTTGGCACGTTGAATTTTTTAACATTGAATATTTGATTTTGAATTTGAGAACATTGTAAAATAAAGGTGAAAATTAGTTGTTTAAAATGTAATGAGTTAAATTCAGAGGCAAAAAATTCAGATACATTATTTCAATGCTGCAAAAAATTCAGATACGTTATTTCAATGCATAAATATTCAGTGCTTAAAATTCGATGGCTTTTTATTTTCAAAATCCGATGACACTCATTTACTTCCATAGATAGATAGATAGATAGATAGAAACTTTATTCATTCCCATGGGGAAATTTGAGAATGCTCAACGCCACAAAATATTCTATTTTCAATTTGACTTCAGCACAGTGTCAGTAATGCGTGATGACCTTTTCTCTGTCTCATCATTTTCCACTTTCACCCACACACACACACACACACACATTCACCCACACACATTCTCACACATACACACACACACACACACATTCACACACACACACACACACACACACACACACACACACATTCTCACACATACACACACACACACACACACACACACACACACACACACACACACACACACACACACACAATTCTCACACATACACACACACACACACACACATTCACACACACACACACACACACACACACACACACACACACACACACACACACACACACACACACACACACACACACACACCATCTATCTTATCGGATAAATCTGCCCAGATTCAGACAGATAGAAAACTGCTGGTGTCCAGTTTGAGACCAACAAAGGGATTGTTTGTGCACAGCGGGAAATGTCCTGCAGAGAAACCAAAGCCCTTTAGATTGTGCTGAGGCAAGTAAAGGTGTGTGTGTGTGTGTGTGTGTGTGTGTGTGTGTGTGTGTGTGTGTGTGTGTGTGTTGTGTGTGTGTGTGTGTGTTGGGATACCCGCATCGACCCAGTGGTTTTTGGGTAAAGGCAACCCACAGCATGGTACAGTATTTGGGCTTTCACACATGGAGGGTCAGGCTACGGGAGGCGTGTGTGTGTGTGCGTGTGTGTGTGTGTGTGTGTGTGTGTGTGTGTGTGTGTGTGTGTGTGTGTGTGTGTGTGTGTGTGTGTGTGTGTGTGTGTGTGTGTGTGTGTGTGTGTGTGTGTGTGTGTGTGTGTGTGTGTGTAGGGCTATGGGGGGTGAAATGGTGAGTGATCCTTAAAGTACAAACATGCCCTTTCCACATTTTCAGAAAATATATACAACAATGACGGCTAGATTCTTGTGTGTGTGTGTGTGTGTGTGTGTGTGTGTGTGTGTGTGTGTGTGTGTGTGTGTGTGTGTGTGTGTGTGTGTGTGTGTGTGTGTGTGTGTGTGTGTGTAAAGATGGTGCCTTAAGAAGATAAGGGGATTGAAGATGGAGTCAGTGATTCTGGAGAACGCTTGTTTTCAAAATCACTTTTTGTCAAAATCAGTGAATGTCTCCTCATGATCCGCTACCTGTCCGTACTGTGTGTGCACTGAAACAAAATCCAGTGTCAATACAAGGCCTAGGCTCTGTAAACTGGTATGCTGCTAGCTAAGGTGAGCCCCTTTTTTTAATTTTAAACATATTTGTTTACCTACCAATTTACAGAGCCTAGGCTTTATACTAACACTGCTTTTTTCCAGCGCGCACACACACACACACACACACAGTAAAGACAGGTAGCGGATCATGAGGAGATATTCACTGATTCCTGACATAGAGTAAGAGCTTGTGTCCTACTTAGTAGATATGTTCTTTTCCACCTACTTAAAATGAAACCACTTACAACTGGTTTATGAAATGTACTGTCCATGTATGTCCATTTGAAATTGGTTCCTCATTGGCCGAAAGATGTATATGACACACACACACACGCACGCACACACACACACACACACACACACACACACACACACACACACACACACACACACACACACACACACACACATACACACACACACACAGCCAAAGATAATGACCAGCTCCAATAAGCATGATGTAAAAGCCTGTATAGCAGTATAACTCAGAAGGGAATTAAATGAATATCTATGCTTCATTCTTATCCATCCGTCTCTACTCTGAAGTATGTCTCTCTTCTTTCTGTCTTTCTGTGTTCTATGTCAAGTGGAGATCTTAGCGACACTGAGACTCTTGTGCATCAGTTTTTCTCTCTTAACGAAATATAAAGTCAATGTGATTTTAGCTCATGCGAAATTGTAGCATAAACTTAAAGCTGGGGTGGAGGATTTGGGGAGAAAATGTCAGTTGGGATAGAGATTCGAATCCAAATACCTCAAGCGCTCCACTTGTTCTCTTTGGTCCCTCCCCTATGGTCCCTCCCTGACACGCTCTCTACACCAACAAAGTCGTGCCAAAGTGAATGGACAGTCCCAACAGCCAATAAGAACAGAGAATCGGAGACTCGACCTGATTGGTCAAAGTGTACCGCTCGTGTTAACTTTGACCAATCAGAAATCACATACCCCAGCTTTAAGTGCTGTGTTGATAATGTGGTTCAGTTTACATGTATGCTGTGTACAGTCCTGCTCACCATTATTGGCACCCCTTCCTTTTTTGCATAACCTGTACAATATATTCAGAAATAAATGGAAATGTATCAAATATATATCATCAGGATCTTTTAATTAGAGGTCCAAAGTAATTTAACAAAGAACATTGTTTTTTCAACTTACATATTGTAATTTCAAAGAAAAAAATGAAAAAACAGCATGTGCAGCAATAATGGCACCCCTCTTTAATATTTGGTTGCACACCCTTTGGCAGTGATGACAGCTTCCAAACGTTTCTTGTAGCCATCTATAAGCTTTTTGCACTTCTCAGCTGGTATTTTCTCCCACTCTTCCTTTGCAAATTGTTCAAGCTCTTGAACATTTGCAGGTTTCTTTTCCCCAATGGTAGATTTCAGCTCATACCAAATATTTTCAATTGGATTGAGATCAGGACTCATTGCTGGCCATTTTAAAACAGTAAATGTTTTCCTCTTCAACCATTCCTGTGTGCTTTTGGATGTGTGCTTCGGGTCTTTGTCTTGCTGGAGGATCCATGATCTTCTACTCAAACCAAGTTCTCTTACACTGGGTAGGACATTCCGCTCTAAAATCTCTTGATAATTCTCTGATTTCATGATTCCTGTGATACGGTCAAGGCCTCCAGTACCAGATGCAGCAAAGCAGCCCCACAGCATTATGGATCCTCCACCATGCTTAACTGTTGGTAGGGTGTTCTTGTCCTTGTAGGCTTCATTGCGCCGTCTGTAAACAAACCGCTGGTGTGCATTCCCAAAAAGCTCAATTTTTTTTTCGTCTGTCCACAGAACATTTTCCCAGAAGGATTGTGGTTTGTCCAGGTACTCTTTGGGCAAAGATGAGTTGTTCCTTTTTATGCCTTTTCTTCAGTAATGGTGTCTTCCTGGGCCTTCGTCCATAAAGTCCTGTTTGGTTTAGTGTGCGGCGTATGGTACTTGTTGAAACCATGACCCCAGACTGTTCCTGGTTGGCCTTCAGGTCTTTCGATGTTTGACGTGGTGTTTTTTCCACCATTCGCACCAACCTTCGAAGACTTCTTTCATCAATTTCTCTCTTTCCCCCACGTCCAGGGAGGTTCTTGACAGTTCCATGCTTGGCAAACTTCTTAATAACATTACGCACTGTTGAAACAGGGATACCAAGGTCTTTGGAGATGGCCTTATACCCTTTGGAGGTCTTGTGTTTGCTAATAATCAGACTTCTGATGTCCTCTGACAGCTCCTTTGTCTTCACCATTGTGACAAAGGAAAAGGGGCTAACAGATGGCTTTTTAAAACACAGAAGTCATCATTCATTGACTAATTCATGTCACATGGGCACTGACAATTTATCACAGGTGATTCTCATTTGTGATTTACCACAGGTGAGTCATAATGTGTTTCCATACTGATTTAAGCAAAGGGTGAAACCATTGACACAGCAAGCTTTAGCTTTATCTTTTTTCTCTCATTGTTTATTTTTTTAAATTGTTGGTTATCTTTCCTCTTTGTATCAAACACAAGTTCTTTCAGACCAAGAATATTTCACTTGAATAATTTTTTTCAGAAGATATTA
>CM049402.1:32745725-32748225 GCA_026929865.2 Hyperoplus lanceolatus
TGCGTAGGGCACGATTTTCTTGGCGTAGCGCATCGTTCTCGTTACCAAGAGCTATGAGTGAGAGTGGCTGCTCCGGTTGACTCATTCTGATGCTTTCCGATCAGTTAAAAATCTCTTCATCAACTTACATACACCCATATTCTGCACTACATTATGTAGAATGTAGCTTCTAGAATGTATTTGGTATGATGTAGGGTTCCGTGCATTGTGACCTCAGTCCGCTGATATATTGGAATACAGTGATGTCATAAAGAGTGGAATGTTCCAAAATGGCTGCTCCCTTTTTAAATAATAACAAAATGTAAATGGTCATTCTAAGGGCTCAGGGCATCTTTTTACATTTTACAGTTTTTCCCAGTCGCTTTGGTGCTTTTCTCACATCACTATTAACATTTGCACAGCAGTTAGTGCATTTCTCAAAATGATTAGTGCAAACTGCAAAACCTAGTGGATAACCTGCAAAAGTACGTCACTTGCTCAAAATGGACAGTCTATTCCTCAAAAGCAAGTATTCATGTCAATGAAACTGCCAGTGTCATCAAAATGAGAAGTCTTGACACCATCTTTATGAACAAGATAGTCAAATGGCTTTGTCATGTTTTCATTATGACAGTTTATTCTCTCAGTGTTTTCCAATGCAAAAAAAAAGATCAGAACTCGGTGACAGTACCTGAAAATGCTCAAGACAGCACTATACACTACTTGTACAGCCATTTGAAAACTACAGTAAAGTTACATATTGCTGTAGTTAGGGGAGTAAGTGAGTACAAGACACTGAATATGTATGTTTCACATTTTTACTGTGTATGCTCTTTGCAATTCTACAGCATTGTGCAAAAGAAAAATACACTTCAGTCACTTATTTAGAACAAACATAAAAAAACACCCTTTTGGTAGATATAACAGGACATATTGTAACTGAACATATATAGGTAAATCATTCTGGCACATCCAGACGTTCCTGTCTGTCTGGCCACATATTTTCATCTACAACGGATATTCTCCCTTGCAATGCAGCGAGGAAAGTATCTCCTGGAGTGGCGAATCCACCCTCTATATGACTCTGCTGTAATGTCATCACATGCTGCATCCATGGCTGCTAGCAGGGTCATTTGCGCATGTGGACGCCGGTCATAAACCTTCCACCTCCAGGCAGAGAAAAACTCCTCTATCGGATTAAGGAATGGGGAGTAGGGAGGGAGATATTCAACCAGCATTCTGTCATGTGCTGCAGACCACTGTGTGATCAGATATGAGTGGTGAAAACGGACATTATCCCACACAACAACGTATTTGATAACTAGTTCAACAATTTTGTATGTAACGACTCAAGCAATGAAATGAAGACTATTAGTTTTATTGGGAACGACTATTCAGCATCCATAAGTATAGTTCATTTTGACTGACATGACATAAGCAAATGGCAATGTTATAAAACAGCAGAGAATTGTATGAAAGCAACTGATACATGTCCAAACGCATTTGCAATTTGTTCAGAGGAAGGGGAAATTGCTACTATGATGTGCTCAAATGACTAAATGTTGCGGAGGTTGAACTAATAGTTCTGAGAATTTTCATTCTGATCTGAGAAAAGCACCAAAGCAACTGAGAAAAACTGTAACCGAACCAAAATTCTAGGTGTGAGATAGATAGATAGATAGATAGATAGATAGATAGATAGATAGATAGATAGATAGATAGATAGATAGATAGATAGATAGATAGATATGGATAGATAGATATATAGATAGATAGATAGACAGATAGATAGATAGATAGATAGATAGATAGATAGATAGATAGATAGATAGATAGATAGGTGGATAGGTGGATGGATAGATAGATAGATAGATAGATAGATAGATAGATAGATAGATAGATAGATAGATAGATAGATAGATAGATAGATAGATAGATAGATAGATAGATAGATAGATAGATAGATAGATAGATAGATAGATAGATAGATAGATAGATAGATGGATAGATAGATGGATAGATGGATAGATGGATGGATAGGTGGATAGGTGGATAGGTGGATAGATGGATAGATAGATAGATAGATAGATAGATAGATAGATAGATAGATAGATAGATAGATAGATACTTAATTTATCCGTAAGGATATTCTGAATATAACATGAAAAACACATCCATTGAAGAACAGTACACACAAACTTTTTGAATTATTACCCGAGAATAGTTCTGTAACCTCTATTTGCTCTGATCTTATATCTATCGCTCTTTGTGTGTGTGTGTGTTTGTGTGTGTGTGTATGTGTGTATCCCTCTGTGTGTGTGTGTGTGTGTGTGCCCCTCTGTGTGTGTGTGTCTGTGTGTGTGTTCATCTGACTTCTGTTTTGTGTGTGTGTGTATCCTCTGTTTTGTGTGTGTTCATCTGTTTTCTGCTGTAGTGTGTGTGTGTGTATCCCTCTGTTGTGTGTGTGTGTGCCCCTCTATCTCTGTGTGTGTTCTGTGTGTGTGTGTGTATCCCTCTGTTG
>CM049402.1:32753225-32755725 GCA_026929865.2 Hyperoplus lanceolatus
CATAAATACCCACCGCAAGCTGCATGAACACCAGGGTCAAGATTATTCAGGTTTGGATAGGCAGTTAGGGGGGAAGTTCTAATTCTATTTGCATCCCAGTGATCAAAGCTGTTTTGGCATGGCTTCTTTAGTAGAAGCGTTTATTCAGTCTCCTTCTGAAACCTTGCTGGACAGCTGTACAAAGGACCAACTGTTGAAAATTGCTGATCATTTCAAAGTTGAAATTGCAGCTACACGTCTGAAGGACACAATCAAACGTATCCTGAAGGCGACTTTGATGGAAGAAGGGGTTTTGGCTTCTGATGAAGGTAAGGGTTTACCAAGTACGGTGGTTTCACCAGGGGGGAGTCTCACCTTTGATCAACAAAAGGAACTGATGTTAATACAAATGGAACATGACAAAGTAAAAATGGATAAAGAGTTGGCGCTTGAAGCAATGAAACAAAAAACAGAGCAGGCAAAACTGGACATTGAACAATACAAACTAGATCTAGTTAGAGAAGGTAAGATGGCAGGAACTGATATAACTAGGTCTGCTGGTTCATCTAGAGTGGATTGTACTAAGAATCTGAGATTGCTGCCTAAATTTGATGAGGAAGACCCAGATACGTTCTTTTCCTTGTTTGAGCGTCTCGCTGATTCACAGGAGTGGCCTGATAGTGAACGTACGTTGTTACTTCAATGCGTGTTTAGAGGTAAAGCCCAAAAGGCATATGCAGCTTTAACAGCAGAACAGTGCAAAGAGTATAAACTGGTCAAAGACGCCGTTTTGAAAGCTTATGAATTAGTTCCTGAAGCTTACAGGCAGCTCTTCAGAAATTGGAAAAAAGGGGAAAAGCAAACGCATGTGGATTTTGAAAGGGAGCTGGATATACATTTTGATCGGTGGTGTTCTGCGTCCAGTGTTGGGTCATTTGAAGAGCTGCGTAACCTTGTTGTGCTGGAACAATTTAAGCAGTCGTTGCCTAACTACATATCTACTTATATCAATGAGAGAAAAGTTAGAACTCCAAAAGAAGCCGCTGTACTTGCGGACGAATATAGTTTAACACACAAGCGTATCTTTGGGGAGCAAAGTCAACAACGGTTTAGATTCGAAGACAGCGGGGAGAAAGGTGAATCGGATTTCAGTTGGGGTTCTTCAAAGGGAGAGCTAGGCAGAGCTGGGAACAATGATCCTAATTCAACTTGTAATTATTGTCAGCGACAAGGGCACTGGAAAAAGGAGTGCCCCTTGCTAAAATCAAAAAAGGGTTTTAGTACAGGGCCTGTCCAATCTGTGGGGTTAGCTGTTCCGCTTAGTAGCTCAGAGCTAAGTACGGACAAAATTGTCCCTCCTTTTCAGATGCGACCCAGAGTGTTGAGTGCAGCTGATATTGCTTTAAGGTATGCTCCATTTATATCAGAGGGTTTTGCATCCTTAACTGACCATAGTAAGAAGGTGCCTGTCAAAGTTTTTAGAGATTCTGGGGCTCTACAAAGCTTTATTAGGGAGTCAGCCTTACATTTTTCACCAGCCTCTGACACAGGAAGGTGTGTTCGAATCAGAGGAATGGATTTAAACACCATTGTTGTGCCTGTCCATACAGTGCATTTGTCTTGTGGCATGATACAGGGGGATGTAGAGGTGGGTGTGCGTCCAGATTTGTCAATGAAAGGGGTTGATATTATTCTGGGCAATGATTTGGCAGGAGCATGTATGTGGCCTGATGCGTCCACCTCTGATGGGTTGTGTGTAGTGTCTCCTGCTAAAGCGAGGTCTAAGGTCCCTGAGCAGTCGGTGGGTGCAGTGTCCCGTTCTCTCAGTGTGCTGCCAAGAGTTGACGTACAGATATCTGATCTTGGGTCTGTTTCTTATGCAGAATTTGTGAGGGACCAGAAAGAGGATCTCTCGCTAAAAGAGCTGTTTGAGCAGGCCGGGCACTCTATTAATGGGGGAAACAACTCGAGAGGTTATTTTCTCCATCAGGGCCTGCTGATGAGGAGGTGGGTCCTTCATGGGAGAAATTTGGCTGGGGGATCAGTGGGGAAGATTGTGCTTCCTGTGAAATATAGACAGCCGGTAATCACAGTGGCGCATGTAGCTGGTCAAGGGGGATTGAGGGGAACATATGGGCGGGTCCTTCAGGACTTTTTCTGGCCTGGTATGAAACGGGATATTCAACAGATCAGAGGCCAGAATAATGTAGCTGCTGATGCTCTTTCCTGGGCGCCATCGCCTTAGCTATACCCTCCCGCTTAACATTCGTCCCCGTGCTGTAAGGTCTTAGTTGCTGGGTCTCGGGGATGCCGGAAGATAAAATGTTAAGGAAAAGGGAGATATCTGGTCAACGTGTCAGTTGTTTGTCATGTTTGTATGTTCCCCGTAACTAACTGTTTGTTTTGCAGGTTAAGTGTTGAACCCTGTTTCTATGGAGGGGGGTGTGACAGCTCCTGGCACCTGGCTTCCAGGAGCTAATTGTTAATTGCATGCACCCCTGCTGGCTGATCTCGTCAGCTA
>CM049402.1:32760725-32763225 GCA_026929865.2 Hyperoplus lanceolatus
CTCTCCCCATTTCTCTCTGCCCTCTCTCTCCCTCTCTCTCCTCTCTCTCTCTCTGTCTCTCCCTCTCTCTATCTCTCCTTTTCTATCTCTCTCTCTCCCCCCCTTTCTCATCGCTACAACTGTCTTTCTCTCTGTCTTTAGGCCTTATTCTTAAACAAACTGCTGTGTCACTCTTTACAAAAAGTTGATAATCGCCATTTTGGGAAAAATCTGGAGTGTCATAGTTTAAACTAATGTAGTGAAGTATACTCCAGAGATAAGTATGTAACATTCAAGGAACCTTTTATGTGTCCTTTTTGTGTGTCCTTTATTTAATTTAATGTAACTTTATTGGAACAAAGGCAATGTACAACCAAAACATTAACTTGTTTAGGGCACTTAGAGGTGTATTGTGTAATAATTTGTGCATTTTTTATGCCCACACTTCTCAAGGTCTATAGCATTGTATATGTAAACACCTTTCATCCCTTGTTATGCAATCCTGTTTTCACTCAGACCAAACAATGCAATGGACAGGTTCCAGTTTTTCACGTTTCCACTGCATATTATTTACCAAGAAAAATGTGCCTAGGTATAATCTATTATGTCTTTATCTAAAGAAACAAACACTTACTGTACATTTAAAATTCAGCTCAGTGCACTACCGTTGCAACGCACCAGATGCTGTTATACACACACACACACACACACACACACACACACACACACACACACACACACACACACACACACACACACACACACACACACATATATATATATATATATATGTGTGTGTGTGTGTGTGTACAGTATCTCACAAAAGTGAGTACACCCCTCACATTTCTTCAAATTTTTCTTTATATCTTTCCATGGGACAACACTGAAGAAATGACACTTTGATACAATGTAAAGTAGTCAGTGTACAGCTTGTATAACAGTGTAAATTTACTGTCCCCTCAAAATAACTCGACACACAGCCATTAATGTCTAAACTGCTGGCAACAAAAGTGAGTACACCCCTTAGAAAAATTTTACAAATTGGGCCCAAAGTGTCAATATTTTGCTTTGCCATCATTATTTTCTAGCACTGCCTTAACCCTCTTGGGCATGTAGTTCACTAGAGCTTCACAGGTTGCAACTGGAACCCTCTTCCACCCATTTATGACAGCATCACAGAGCTGGTGGATATTAAAGACCTTGCGCTCCTCCACCTTCTGTTTGAGGATGCCCCAAAGATGCTCAATAGGGTTTAGGTCTGGAGACATGTTTGGCCAGGCCATAACCTTTACCCTCAGCTTTTTTAGCAAGCCACTGGTCGTCTTGGAGGTGTGTTTGGGGTCGTTATCATGTTGCAATACCACCCTGCGGCCCAGTTTACGAAGGTTGAGTGCACGTGGTCAGCGTCGTACACAGAGGTTGGCTTTGGAAAATAGACGTATGAGTGCTGCCAGCATTGCTGAAGGGCTTGAAGGGGTGGGGGGTCAACCTGTCAGTGCTCAGACCATACGCCGCACTCTGCATCATACTGGTCTACATGGCTGTCATCCCAGAAGGAAGCCTATTCTAAAGATGATGCACAAGAAACCCCACAAAAAGTTTGCTGAAGACAAACAGACTACGGACATGGATTACTGCAACCATGTCCTGTGGTCTGATGAGACCAAGATACATTTATTTGGTTCAGATGGTGTTAAGAGTGTGGAGCGGCAACCAGGTGAGGAGTACAAAGACAAGTGTGTCTTGCCTATAGTCAAGCATGGTGGTTGGAGTGTCATGGTCTGGGGCTGCATGAGTGCTGCCAGCACTGGGGATCTACAGTTCATTGAATTCTAACATGTACTGTGACATACTGAAGCAGAGCATGATCCCCTCCCTTCATAAACTGGGCCGCAGGGCAGTACTGCAACATGATAACGACCCCAAACACACCTCCGAACGACCACTGGCTTGCTAAAGAAGCTGAGGGTAAAGGTTATGGACTGGCCAAGCATGTCTCAGTCTTAAACCCTATTGAGCATCTTTGGGGCATCCTCAAACGGGAGATGGAGGAGCGCAAGGACTCTAATATCCACCAGCTCCTTGATGTCGTCATGAATGGGTAGAAGAGGGTTCCAGTGGCAACCTGTGAAGCTCTAGTGAACTACATGCCCAAGAGGGTTAAGGCAGTGCTAGAAAATAATGATGGCAAAACAAAATATTGACACTTTGGGCCCAATTTGGACATCTTTTCTAAGGGGTGTACTCACTTTTGTTGCCAGCAGTTTAGACATTAATGGCTGTGTGTCGAGTTATTTTGAGGGGACAGTAAATTTACACTGTTATACAAGCTGTACACTGACTACTTTACATTGTATCAAAGTGTCATTTATTCAGTGTTGTCGCATGGAAAGATATAAAGAAAAATGTGAAGAAATGTGAGGGGTGTACTCACTTTTGTGAGATACTGTATATATATATATATATATATATATGTGTGTGTGTGTATATATATATATATATATATGTGTATGTATGTTTT
>CM049402.1:32773225-32775725 GCA_026929865.2 Hyperoplus lanceolatus
GAGGTTCGATCCCCGCCCTGCCACTTGTGTCATGGTTGTTGTGTCCTTGGGCAAAGACACTTCACCCACCTTGCCTCATGTGAATGTCGATAGTTAGCCTTCTATCGGTGTATGAATGTGTGTGTGAATGGTAATGTTTAAATGGGAACAGGTCTCCCTCGAAAAAAGAGTCTTCGGTCTCAATGGGATTTACCTGTAGAAATAAAGGTTAAAAAAATGGTGTCATCAGACCAGATAGATTACTACATGCAGTTTTTTTTAACCTTTGTTTCTACAGGTAAATCCCATTGAGACCGAAGACTCTTTTTCATGGGAGACCTGTTTTCCTTTCCCACGTTACCATTCACACACACATAGCAGGCTAACTATCGACATTCACACGAGGCAAGATGGGTGAAGTGTCTTGCCCAAGGACTCAACAACCATGACACAGGTGGCAGGGCAGGGATCGAACCTCCAACCCTTTGATCATCAGCCGACCCGCTCTACCACCTGAGCCACAGTTTCCCTTCCATGATTAACAAATGTATTTCGTCACACATATCCATCAGTATTCGGCTCAAACGTATTACTGGGAGAATGGCAGTGAAAAATGTTCTGTCTGAAAATGTGTCCCAAACCAGTCTATGATCTGACAAAAAGCTCAATGGGTGTTACGCAGAGAAATGTTCACCAATGCGTATCGTTCAATTTTATTTTCAGTCAGGTGAGAATTAGAATAGGTAATGTGGAGGTGATACTATCAGTAGCCGAACGAGATTGCGTGTGTGTGTGTGTGTGTGTGTGTGTGTGTGTGTGTGTGTGTGTGTGTGTGTGTACGTGTGTGTGTGTGTGTGTGTGTGTCTGTCTGTCTGTCTGTGTGTGTATGTGTGTGTGTGTGTGTGTGACTGGCATTTCTCTGTGAGCTGAAATTACTTTTGTCACTTATGCCTATCTTAAAATCTTGGTTCTTTCAAATCAAGATATTACAACAAGATAAAAAGAAAATATTTTTTACTTCTTCTTCATGACAATTATTCGGATATTGCACAAATGGGAAACTGCCACAAACCAATACCATGTTCCTAATGTCTGTCTGTTAAACTTGAATACACTTCACTGTAATCGAAGGACTATCTGTCTCGTTGCGTGTGTGTGTGTGTGTGTGTGTGTGTGTGTGTGTGTGTGTGTGTGTGTGTGTGTGTGTGTAGGCGGTTGAATAAACTGATACGCCACGGCCCTGCCATTGATATATTAGCAGAAAATATAAAAGCAAATTACATTCTCTGTCTCAGCATGGCACTGCTCCAGATATCTTTGTTCTGTACTGTATGTAACTTTGTATCTATTCTCCTAACACTAGCTCTCTTTATCTCTCTCTCTCTCTCTCTCTCTCTCTTTCTCTTTCTCTTTCTCTTTCTCTCTCACTCCCTCTCTCAACACAGTATGGAAGAGTAATAGGCCATTCTACATACTACATCGGATCATAAACAATATGTAGTTAGGATGCAATATGCTACAATTGAGACATAATTTTACCTATTTATTTCATGGGTGGGGGAGGGGATGGGGGTGTGGGGGGAGCGACACCAGTTTGTAAACGCTGCCATACTGAGAAATACAGAGAGAGTTTTGTGGAGCTGATAGGCTGCTTAATCAACTTTGTGTCAACTCATTTGCCGATGGCTTGAATGTAACTGGAATTAATTCATATTTAAAACGCACGCACTATAGCTTTAAAATTCAGTGTGGTGTCATGTAAATAGTACATACCCTATCTGTTCCTGCTTGCAGCAATACTAAACTTAATGTCTAGATTATGTACTAAAGCATTTAGCGTGAGGAGGCCTTTATCATTTCTTCTCACACACACACACACACACACACACACACACACACACACACACACACACACACACACACACACACACACACACACACACACACACCCACATCCCCCCCCCCCCCCACACACACCACACACACACACACAACACAGACACACACACACACACACACACACACACACACACACACACACACACACACACACACACACACACACACAGACGTTACAACTTCAAACACATGTACCATCCAATAGAGATCATTGCGAGGTTGAGACATGGCCCCCAGCTCTGTCGCAGTGAAGAGGCAATATGTTAATTTACCCTCATGATTCAAATCTTAATTAGGGGAATAGTGTCAGATCGTGTTTGAATCTCGAATGCAGAAACTCGAGCAGATGCATTTTCTCTGTGTGTGTGTGTGTGTGTGTGTGTGTGTGTGTGTGTGTGTGTGTGTGTGTGTGTGTGTGTGTGTGTGTGTGTGTGTGTGTGTGTGCGTGTTTGATGTTTGTGTGTGTGTGTGTGTGTGTGTGTGTGTGTGTGTGTGTGTGTGTGTGTGTGTGTGTGTGTGTGTGTCTGTGTTTGGTTCCACATGAGAAACCAAGCAAGAATTTTGACTTTTAGGCTCATTGTTTGTGAATGTGTGTGTGTGTGTGTGTGTGAATGTGTGTGTG
>CM049402.1:32783225-32788225 GCA_026929865.2 Hyperoplus lanceolatus
AATTGTTCTTGTCCTTGAAGGCCACTGTAGCTTCTGTTATTATTCGAAAGGGTTGGGGTTACCCAGGGAGTGTTGCATTCTAAAACTTTCTAGAACTCAGGGGCGTAGCCATCATTTCAGAAGTGAGGGGGACAGATTGTTTAGTAGTAAGCCGACGTCTGAGTGATTTATCATCCTCGCATTCATTGAGCCACTCCTCAGTCGCTGAATAACCAAATACCAGCTACAGTACTGCACAGACTTAAGTAAAATGATCAAAATCAAAAGTTTGACCTGCCAAACTCTGTATGAGTTGACATGTAAAGCCGGTAAGGCATCTGCAGCGTAAATAGCCAGAGTGACAACACAGAACATAGAAAGTTCAGTAACACATTGTTCTTATTAGCAGTTACGCTAAGTTCTAGCTATAGATTACATTCCCATGTGCTATTTGTAAATTAGATAGAAGACTAACAACACAACAGATTGGATAGTTGAGGCACTGGCTCCAACTGAAAGGGGTTTATTAGAACGTTTTGGCACAACTATTAGCAAGTTATACATTAACACCACACACTGAACCTACTTCACTTGATGAAAGCTACAGGCTCAAATTATGCCTCATCTAACAACCTGTTCAAACAGTTATGTATGGTACTTATCTCTGTTCCAGAACCACAGACCAACTAATTTACCTGCAATAAACAAACAAAAGGAACATCTTGTCTGAGCGATGCTACAACTTTCTAAACAAGCTAAGTTATGAAGGTTTACCAGTCACAAAAACAAATATTTTTAAGGAAGCCCCCATAGAAGAAGTTCGACGGTGACCACATATTTTTGAATTCATTTTTTTTTTATTCATTTCACTTATTCTGTAAGGAAGGGAGACAGAGGAGAGAGGAAAGCACATTTAAATTCAAAAAACAATGTTTTGCCCTCCAAAATAAAATGTATAACATCAAGGTTTTTGATTGCTGTGTCTGAACAATTATAGAAAACTTTGAATACAAGCACCATGTACACATAACCTAAGTGAAGCACCCAAATGTGTTTCTGCGCCTCTCACTAACCAAAACAAATTGCTGAGCTATCTCTCTCCTATTTAGTTTCTCCAGTTTCTCTTTGTGTAATATCACGAATATTAAAGACAGTTAATCATTGATTTAAGAACATTATGCATTTATTTTACTTTTAACAAGGTTTTTTCTAATAACACCATGACTTTGGACTTTAAACAAAGGCCTAATTGGATGAAAACAGGGAGAATAGAAATAGGCCAAATAAGTGAAACGTATTTTTAATAATTGAATAAAATAAATATGTCAAAATGAAAATAACCAGTTGTAAATGGTGTTGATAGGGCATGTCTTTTGATAGCATTAAATGTAAGGGCATGATTTATTTTGCCTATGTCAAGGAACAGGGTGGATAGGCAGTTGCATTGTAGTGTTGTGGTGGCAGGAATCAAGGAGCTTTAAACTTCCTGTGTTTTTTATTCATTGATTGCTTGGTCATAGACCACTATGACTCGACTTAAAGTGAATAAACAAATTGGTCGGGATGTTTAGAGGTGCAGATCAGGTCATATATGCCTTTCTCTCTCTCTCTCTCTCTCTCGCGCGGTCGCGTTACTCGCGTGTCCGCGCGTGACATATCTTGCACATTATTTTAGTTTGTTGTGAGTCTGAAGTGTTTTCAGACAACATAATTAGTTTTACCTTTATTCTCGTCATCTAAAAGTTTTTCAAAACGCCCGGCAATGCTCAACATTTCCCTCCTATTCTTTGGACCAGCCGATAGCGAAACTATCAGGTGAGGGAGGGGCCGAGCGGAGCTCACGGCTCGGCTGAAAGGGTGCGCTGCATTTAACAGCCTGCATGCCCCGGCGTGCGGAACAATGATAGTTTAATAACGATTATTTTGTTTTCATGATTGAGGGAAGCCATAATAGTATCGAAAATGAAATTCAAGTTATTGCCCAAACCCTCAAGAAGGATGACTTAAATTGGGCTGAATTTGGAGAGGTTTTAAATAGCTTTGGCGCTCCTGATTGTCCTTTGGCGCTGGATAAATCCGCTTTGGCGGGCGCCAAAATTGTCTCTATGTAGGAAAAACCCTGCATACAGTAGCCTAACCCTGGAAAAAAGAAGACCCAATTCTGCTTTACAGCGAACGTCTCAATTGTATGACGCAAACCGTATGCCACCGTCACGTGATGCCGGCTTCTCATGGTGCGTTTAAGGACAGCTCGGAAAAATGTGTTACGACATATAACAAATGAATTAAGTGGTTGTAGAAAGTGCGGGGGACCGAGGGCACATACACGAAAAGTGCGGGGGACACGTCCCCCGTGTCCCCCGCGTCGGCTACGCCCCTGCTAGAACTTACTTGATGATGTCATATTACACACTGCACCTTTAAAGGAAAATAAGGAGTCTACATTGACAATTTAACTGATGAAGGATTCAATGCGTTCCCATTGATATCAGTCTGTGGTAGTTCGACAGCAACTGGAAGAGCCCAGTATATAGCCTCTGATATCCCAACTACTCAGCTACTCAGCTACTCAACTACTCAGCTAATCAGCTACTCAGCTACTCAGCTACTCAGCTACTCAACTACTCAGCTACTCAACTACTCAACTACTCAGCTACTCAGCTACTCAGCTACTCAGCTACTCAGCTACTCAGCTACTCAGCTACTCAACTACTCAGCTACTCAACTACTCAACTACTCAGCTACTCAACTACTCAGCTAATCAGCTACTCAGCTACTCAGCTACTCAGCTACTCAGCTACTCAGCTACTCAACTACTCAGCTACTCAGCTACTCAGCTACTCAGCTACTCAACTACTCAGCTACTCAGCTACTCAGCTACTCAACTACTCAGCTACTCAGCTACTCAGCTACTCAGCTACTCAACTACTCAGCTACTCAGCTAATCAGCCCACCTTATTATTTCTACGGTATATATAAGTTATGACTGACAGTGTAAAGGACTGGCTTAGACTTGTACTCATTAGTGAAAGATAAACCCAAGAAACCGTCACTACACACACACACACACGCGCGCGCCAAGACACACACACACACACACACACACGCGCGCCAAGACACACACACACACACACACACACGCACAAACACACACCACACACACACGCACAAACACACACCACACACACGCGCGCCAAGACACACACACACACACGCACAAAGACACACACACACACACACACACACACACACACACACACACACACACACACACACACACACACACACACACACACACACACACCATGGTACTAGATACCACTTACTCATAGGCGTTATATTGGGTTGAAAAGTGAAAAATGACTCCCACCCACTCAGGGCAAAATTCAATATGGTATATTTGTTATAAAATAATGTGCAAAACAAACACACACACTTACTTTTAGGCAGCAGAAGCATCTTTCTCCCTTTAACTGCTCCCCCTTATTCGACACTATTGGTCGCTTAAGGAATTCAATTTACTGCCCATTTGTTCCCAAAAACTCCATTTACCCGGGCTAGTTTTCACCTATTCATTGCATTTACACACATTCGCCTTGTGTGAATTTCCCAACGCGTTCAGTCTTCAGTTGTTGACCTGTTGAGCGTTACCAAATGGAGCTACACATATTGTAAGGTGAGGTTCTGTGCTTAAGGGACCATGGTGTTTCTGAAGTACTGTTACTCACTCACTTTCATCACCCACATTTTCCCCTGAACCCACTGCTAAAATCACCTGTTTAGATAGATAGGCCCTATACAGCGCACACACACATGCAAGCGCACACAAGTAAACACACACACACACACACACACGCACACACACACACACACACACACACACACACACACACACACACACACACACACAGGTATCCAGACTTCATATTGAGTAATACATCAACAGCATAAGTCTCCCCTTGTGGGCTCATAGGGTTCAGACTTTATCAGTTAAGAGTGCATGGCCCCAACACAGTGAACACACACACACACACACACACACACACACACACACACACACACACACACACACACCATGGCCCCAACACGGTCTCGGTGGACACGCACGCACACACACACACACACACACACACACACACACACACACACACACACACACACACACACACACACACACCATGGCTCATTAGACACTAGAAAGCAAAGCAGCGGGACACTAGCCTTTAGTCACACTGCCTTAATGACTGTCTAGTCTGGGTTCCCTCTCATTGGTCATTTAGTTTGGTGATAAGAGTCCCACCGTTTGATTTATAAATGAGTTTTAAACCTGCAGTGTGTAGAATTGTGGGTTTTATTTCCTAGCAGATTTTGTAGAAAGTAATTATAATATCCATAAGTACATTTAATTTAGTGCATAATAGCTGAATTTTTTTTTTTTTATTATTATTTTTTCCCTTAAAAAGGGTCTCATATATGTCCATATTTCTGCATATCCTGAAAGTGTCATAGTTGGAATGTCATCAGGTGCATTGTTTAAAATTTAGAATTGTTCTTGTCCTTGAAGGCCACTGTAGCTTCTGTTATTATTCTAAAGGGGTGGGGTTACCCAGGGAGCGTTGCATTCTAGAACTTTGTAGAACTTTCTTGATGATGTCATATTACACACTGCACCTTTAAGTGGCACATTATGGTTCTGTAGGTGTAATTAAAGGTGCTTCGAGGAACTTTTTAAATATTTCTGAAACAGTAAGATTTTGCCTACGATGATCATGAATTACATGTAACAGCAACGAGACCATCAGGCCAAACAATGCTATTTTTATGTAGTTTTTCTTAATGCCTTTGTCATGGGTAAACGCTCACCCAGGAACAACAGCTGGCGTAGTAAAAACACTACCGCTTTTGTCCAAAGGGGGGCGCAAGAATGAACACAAACTGAAAGTTCCTAAAATAGAAATAAAATGTGTTATTGTTTGGGCCAATTAACGGCAAAAAAAAAAAAATTGTGTTGATCAAATGCA
>CM049402.1:32790725-32798225 GCA_026929865.2 Hyperoplus lanceolatus
TGTGTGTGTGTGTGTGTGTGTGTGTGTGTGTGTTTGAAAACAAAAGTTTATTTTATAGTTGGTTTGCATTCATGTGTTAGAAAGTGGGAGATAAATGTGAAGATGAGTATTTGAGAGAGCAAGTGAATCAGTCTGTGTGTGTGTGTGTGTGTGTGTACGTGTGTCTCTGTGTGTGTGTGTGTACGTGTGTCTCTGTGTGTGTGTGTGTGTACGTGTGTCTCTGTGTGTGTGTGTGTGTGTGTGTGTCTGTCTCTTTCTGTGTGTGTGTGTGTGTGTGTGTCTTCCTCTGTGTGTCTGTCTTCTGTATGTGTGTCTGTGTCTTCCTCTGTGTGTGTGTGTGTCTCTCTCTCTCCGTCTCTGTCTGTGCATGGTGTGCGTGTGTGTGTGTGTGTGTGCGTGGTGTCTCTCTCTCTCTTTCTTTCTCTCTCTTCTCTCTGTCTGTCTGTGTGTGTGTCTTTCTGCCTTCTCTATCTGACTGTGTGTGTGTGTGTGTGACAGCTGAACAAAAGGTGTGCGGCTCCATGACACATAGTTGAAGGTTTCATATGCACTGTGGGGCCGCAGTCAGTGTGGTGCACGGAAGGTAGAGTGAATAGAACTCAGTCGCATCTCCCCCAAAGAGACACAAACTTGTTAATGTCTTGTCTGCTTCCCCCTGTGTGTGTGTGTGTGTGTGTGTGTGTGTGTGTGTGCTCGTGTGCGTGCGTGCGTGCGTGCCCTGTGAATGCTGTTGCTGACTGTTTTGTGTGTCCCTGTGTGTGTGTGTGTGTGTGTGACTAACTGTGTGTGTGTGTGAGTGTGTGTGTGTGTGTGTGATTTACTCTGTGTGTGAGTGTGTGTGTGTGTGTGTGTGTGTGTGTGTGTGTGTGTGTGTGTGTGTGTGTGCGTCTTTTGCCTTTTTATCTTGCATCCTTTTAGTCTATTATTCTCCCACTTCCTCTAATAGACACAGAAGCCAAACTCATTGTGTGGCTGTCAGCAAGCTTGCAGTCTTTCACTTCACGGGCACTCGCGCCAAAAACGCTCTCTTACATAAGTGTTTCCATGATTGCAATGGCTACAATAACCCAGCGTTCCAAATCACATACTCTTTCTTTTTACTACACTAAATACTAAAGTACAGAAGAGTTTTAGGGCCACAGGAGAGAGAAAAAAATCAGATAAGGAAGATTTATTTTTTCATTATGTCGAGGAAATGTCAAGAATGCTGTTGGAGTTAGTGGGGCATTTATGTATTTTCAGCATACTAAAATTGACGTGCATGTATTGGGACATCCTAAATCTTTTTCTGGCATACTAAATAGTATGGAAGTAGATTGGAACACAGGGTAACTCTTATGCCAATGAGTGTATTGTATTGCAGAAAACTAAAAAGTTTTAATTACTAAACACTTCCCTGTTTTTGAGAATGGTGGTTGTTGGTGTGTGTGTGTGTGTGTGTGTGTGTGTGTGTGTGTCATTTTGCTCTGAATCAATTTACTGTATTTCAGTAGTACACAATTGATACAACCTTTTTTATAACTGCACACTTCCCTGTTTTTGAGAATGTTTGTTGCACCTACAGCTAAAATTTGCTAAACTTTTTGCACATTTATACTACATAGGATCTCAGAGTTCAATACACCTTCATATTCCCACCAGTGAAATAGGGCTTTAAGTCCCAGGCTCCTCTCAAAAAAGCAATTTAAAAGAATATAAAATAGCTATAGGCCCATATGATCCATGAAGACTTATATTTCTGTAATATATATTTTTAGATTTCTACTTTTCACTGCAGCGACTGTGAAACAATTTCCCCTGGGATAAATACACTCCTATCTGATGATCTTGTACTCTAAACTCAGCCTTGGTGTGTGTGTGTGTGTGTGTGTGTGTGTGTGTGTTATTCTTGCCTATCTCAACAGTGTGTGTGTGTGTGTGTGTGTGTGTGTGTGTGTGTGTGTGTGTGTGTGTGTGTGTGTGTGTGTGTGTGTGTGGCTGTGTGTGTGTATGTGTGTGTGTGTGTGTGTGTGTGTGTGTGTGGCTGTGTGTGTGTGTTTTGTGCGTGTGTGCGTATCTGTTTTAATTTCACCTCTGCGCATAACTACTCATCGATACACCAACTTTCTCACCTCTCCAAAGTGAAGCAGTGTCTCCACTTTAATGTGCGGTTTAAAAACATGAATTAAAAACCACCACAGTAGGGGGCGCCCTTAGCTCAGTCAGTAGGGCGTCCCCCCCCCCATGGGCCTCGGCCAGCAGCGGACCCGGGTTCGATTCCAGCCCGCGGTCGTTCTCTGCATGTCACTCCCCTCTCTGCCCCATTTCACCTCTGTCTCTACACTATCAATAAAGCATAAAAATGCCAAAAAAAACAAAACACCACAGTAAGTAAGAACTGATCGTTGCTTTTTACACAAACACAACACTCTGACCCATAGAATAGAGATGGGTTGCGTTCCGAATCGCATACTCTTTCTTTTTTCTATTCTACATACTACATCTGACGATAAAAAGAATCTAGTTAGGATGCAGTAGGCATACTATTGGGACATACTTTTCTCTCTTATTTCATCATAACATTGCGCCTTAATCTTGCTTTTCAACACTAACAATCTTGGCCGCATGAAGTAGGACATCCGGGTACTTCTAACCATCCTAAATCTGGCCACAAGAATCGGGACATCCTAAATCTTTTTTCTACATACTATATAGTAGAAAGTATGCGATTCGGAACGCAACCATGGTGTCCTCTGTTTCATAACTTGTTAGGGTTGAGCTATAGAGCGATATGTTTTTTTTAATGATTTTTGTTTTTGGCATTTTTATGCTTTATTGATAGTGTAGAGACAGAGTTGAAATGGGGCAGAGAGGGGAGTGACATGCAGAGAACGACCGCGGGCTGGAATCGAACCCGGGTCCGCTGCTGGCCGAGGGGGGACGCCCTACCAACTGAGCTAAGGGCGCCCCCATAGAGTGATATGATTAAACACAATTGTACCACTATGAAAAATGACCATCCCAGCAACTGTACAGAAAGTGTGAAAATTTCAAACAACACATTTGTTTCCAATGTCCTACCTCTGTTATGTGAGCCAGATTGGACAGGAAGCAAGTTAATTAACCTTCACAAAAAATTTAGCAAAAGCTAGCTCTTAATTATCTTTAAATCGGCAAGGATTGGCAAGTAAGAAATCACTATATATTCTTTTTTTTAAAGATTATTTTTTGGCATTTTCAAGCTTTATTAGATAGTACATAGTTGAAATGGGGAGACAGAGAGAGAGAGAGAGAGAGAGAGAGAGAGAGAGGGGGGATGTCCTGCAGTAAAGGTCCACGGGTCAGATTTGAACCCGCGACCACTGCAACAAAGGCCAGAGCCAATATGGTACGCGCTCTATCCACTACGCCACCGGAGCGCCCAAAAACACTATATTTTTAACGCAATGTTATGCTACAGTACTACCAAACTATCTGAAAAAAATAAAACTCCCTATTGAGAGTTTGATGGATGGAAATATATGAGCTCCATCATCTGTCTTTCTTCTCAGTCTCTCCCTGTCTTTCTTCTCGGTCTCTCCATCCTGTCTTTCTTCTCAGTCTCTCCATCATCTGTCTTTCTTCTCAGTCTCTCCATCTGTCTTTCTTCTCAGTCTCTCCATCTGTCTTTCTTCTCAGTCTCTCCATCATCTGTCTTTCTTCTCAGTCTCTCCTGTCTTTCTTCTCAGTCTCTCCTGTCTTTCTTCTCAGTCTCTCCTGTCTTTCTTCTCAGTCTCTCCATCTGTCTTTCTTCTCAGTCTCTCCATCTGTCTTTCTTCTCAGTCTCTCCATCTGTCTTTCTTCTCGGTCTCTCCATCTGTCTTTCTTCTCAGTCTCTCCATCTGTCTTTCTTCTCGGTCTCTCCATCATCTGTCTTTCTTCTCAGTCTCTCCATCATCTGTCTTTCTTCTCAGTCTCTCCATCTGTCTTTCTTCTCAGTCTCTCCATCATCTGTCTTTCTTCTCGGTCTCTCCATCATTGTCTTTCTTCTCGGTCTCTCCATCTGTCTTTCTTCTCGGTCTCTCCATCTGTCTTTCTATTTGCATTTCATTTCATCCAAAATAACAATTTCTTCAGTCTTCAAGTGTATTCTGAATCTGTGATAACTTTAAGTCTATATAACTGTATCACTGCATTGCATCTTTCCCCTTTTCTCTTGAATATATTCATAGCTATTTTATTTGACCAATATTTAAATAACTGCTATCCTCCTCTGTGTGTGTGTGTGTGTGTGTGTGTGTGTGTGTGTGTGTGTGTGTGTGTGTGTGTGTGTGTGTGTGTGTGTGTGTGTGTGTGTACGTGCGTGCGTGTGTGTGTGTGTGTGTGTGTGTGTCATTCAAGCTGCCCTCACGTCATCTTTTAAAGAAGCAATCCTCATCCCCTCTGAATTACAAAATCAAAAAAATATCTTCAACTTTAAGTGTATTTGGGGTCTCGTTAGACTTTGATTTCCGGCCCCTTTACTCTAACTAGATTATTACTATGTCATGTACCCTTGCATATTTTTAGTGGTTGTGTGTGTGTGTGTGGCTGTGTGTGTGTGTGTGTGTGTGTGTGGTTAAACTTGAACCTTAGCAAACTTTAAAGCTGCCTTAATCAGTTTTATCATATGGAACAATGAGTGAGCTTTGCAGAGATTTTCGAGTTTCTTGAAGCCAAAATGTCTCAATTGGGAAGATTGTTTGGCCTCTATCCTGGTGTGTGTGTGTGTCTCTCTCAGTGTGTGTGTGTGTGTGTGTGTGTGTGTGTGTGTGTGAGAGTGTGTGTGTGTGTGTGAGTGCCATGAGATCATTATACCAAAAGCCGTTTCTGATCTGAGCTATTTCAGTTTTCCCCATCCGGCTTATAGGCATACTGGCATGGTCAACACACACACACACACACACACACACACAACCCAGGCCAAGATACACACACACACACACACACACACACACACACACACACACACACACACACACACACACACACAGCCAAGATCCTCAATGTTGGAACAGACATTCACTGAAAGCCTTGGCGAACGTATTGTGTCAGTTTCTCCCAAAGATGGCTGCCTCTAGTTTGTGGATTGGATGAACAAATGACAAAGAGGTTGACTGACACACACACACACACACACACACACACACACACACACACACACACACACACACACACACACACACACACACACACACACACACACACACACACACACACACACACACAACCTAAGCCAAGAGGTTGAGATCACATTGCTGCAAACAGTCCCTTCCAAATCGCCTCAGCTGGGACACTGTATCTCTGTCAAGCGTCAATGTCCATTAACAGTCAGTTGGCCAGTTGGTCTTCTGAATGCCAAAACATTCAATCAATTCAATTCAAAACAAGCAAAGCTTTATTGCCATGGTTAGTATATTTTGGTTAACAGTATTTCCCAAAAAATACCGATATTACAAAGTCTTTAAAGAGATGGGTCTTATTTTAGACACGTCGAGTTATGGGGAAACGCTCACCATACGGAAACCCCCTGGTGGTACCCTGATAGAGTAAAAAAAGAAGTTCTTCAAAGGAATACTTCACCCATACGGAACCGGCGTTCTATCATTATAAAATCACTATTATAATATAATGAATGAGGTTTTTCTTCCCTCAGTCTTCCCTCGACCCAGCTGTCTTGTCAATCCTAACCCTACATTTTTACTAGTGTGATGTCACACATGGGAACATGTAGGGTTAGACAGTGAGACCGATCTGCCTTTTCTCAGGCTAGGATGAACCGATTTCTAAACTTTTTGCACATGTATACTACATAGGATCTCAGAGTTCAATACACCTTCATAGTTCCACCGCTGAAGTAGGACTTTAACATTTAATACATATTTTTCTTTTTATGGAACGATCCAAAATGTCCCCGAAACACAATTTACAGCCCCAAGTAAGACAAGTAAATGTACTAAAGTTGATTGTCCTACCTTTGCCAGACAGCGTTTAACTAGTCAGATAAAGAAGTCGATTAAATCCCCAGCCAAGCACTCAGTCCATCCTCCCACATATCTGACTGGCCGTTTGTTAAGCTTTCTGTTGTCCAATAAGTAAACACCCAGACTCTGAGGGGTTTATACTCACACTGACACACACATCCACCCAACTACTCTCTATCCACCCACGCACACACACACACACACACACACACACACACACACACACACACACACACACACACACACACACACACACACAGACACACACACACACACCAACACACACACACACAATCTCAGACACACACACACACAATCTCAGACACACACACACACACACACAATCTCAGACACACACACACACACACACACACAGACACACACACACTCACACAGACACACACATCCGCCCAACTACTCTCTATCCACCCACACACTCACACACATACACAATCTCAGACACACATACACACATACACACACAATCTCAGACACACACACACACACACACAATCTCAACACACACACACACACACACACACACACACACACAATCTCAACACTCACACACACACACACACACACACACACACACACACACACACACACACACACACACACACACACAATCTCAGACACTCACACACACACTCACACACACACACACACACACACACACACACACCACACACACACACACACACACCCACAACACACAACCCCCAACTACTCTCTATCCACCCACACACTCACACACATACACATCTCAACACACACACATACACACACACTCACACACACACAAACCCAGTACACACGCAAGCACACTCACACAGAAACACATACATACACAATCTCAGACACACACACACACTCACACAGACACACACATCCGCCCAACTACTCTCTATCCACCCACACACTCACACACACACACAATCTCAGACACACACACATACACAATCTCAGACACACACACATACACAATCTCAGACACACTTACACACACACACACACACACACACACACACAATCTCAGTCACGCACGCACACACACACACTCACACACACAAACCCAGTACGCACGCAAGCACACTCACACAGAAACACATACATACACACGTACACACACACACACACACACACACACACACACACACACACACACACACACCATATGGACTGACAGTTTAAGAACCGACTAGAGTGCTGCAAGATTAACAACAACTCCAGCAATCTCTAAAACCCTTTTTCGAGTGTGTCCATATGTGTGTGTGTGTGTGTGTGTGTGTGTGTGTGTGTGTGTGTGTGTGTGTGTGTGTGTGTGTGTGTGTGTGTGTGTGTGTGTGTGTGTGTGTGTGTGATCCCCGGGTTTGGTATCATTTGACAGTCAGCCAATGATCCTAGAGAGAGAATCAGTGAACATATGGATGCAGAGATAACAGTTGCAAAGAGGCAAGAACTCCCACTGAAATTACAAGGGGGACATGTGTGTGTGCCCGTGTGTGTGTGTGTGTGT
>CM049402.1:32805725-32818225 GCA_026929865.2 Hyperoplus lanceolatus
GCCACAATCCATACACTACATAATTCAACATGTACGCCATGTTTTTAATACATTGAGTAAGTGGAGGACGGACTTTTATTCATTACTCGAATAGACCGAGATGCACTTTTGACATTTATGGATGCCAAGCTGTGTGTGTGTGTGTCTTGTGTGTGTGTGTGTGTTGTGTGTGTGTGTGTGTGTGTGTGTGTGTGTGTGTGTGTGTGTGTGTGTGTTGTGTGTGTGTGTGTTGTGTGGTGTGTGTGTGTGCCTCTTTAATACTTAAAGCTTGTTTTTTTTTATGAATTATGCATTTTGTATAATGTTTGGCATGATGTATATGACTCAGTGCGTTTACATGCAGACTCATAATCGGATAACTAAACGAATAAGACCTCAACAGGACTTGTAAAAAGCATGTAAACACCTTTATCTGATCTACTTCGGACACAAATCGGCACATTAACGGACAAGAAAAGTCTTAGAAAAATAACTCTAATTTGTATGATATTATAGACAAACACATAATATTACATTACTCTCATATACTCAACTAATAATCAAATACAATTATAACGTGACCTAAATGTTCTCATTTCAGTACAGAGCAGGGAGTGGAGAAAGGAGGAAAGTCTCAGGCCTTAGAAGAAAGTTTGGTGGATGGTACAGACCTGACTCATTCCAATTATTATAGAAAAGAAGTAAATAGCCAAGGTTAGGAGCATAGTTTCACTTTTCACTAAAAGACGACGAGGTCAGGATTGGTCAGAGAAAACGCATGGCAACGAGATCAACCAATCAATAAACATTGTCAAGATATGATAAAAGACTCTGCTGTAGAGAGAGGACTTCACTTTTTTGTCCTGTCAAGATTGCTTGCATCACCTGTTCTGTGATATCACTTCATTAAAAACATCGCTCTTGAGAACTTTGAAACTTTTTCCTGTCATATTTTTTCTTCCATATATCCGAATAAACAAACACGGTTTTTTATTGTTATTAGAAGTCGGATAAGAACACCTAGATAATTTGTTCATTGTCGGCTTTCTCTCTGCATGTATACATCGGATATCGCATATCGGACTTCTCGTTCTGTGCTTGTGTGCCTGCGCGTGATAGGCTACACCATGGGTTATTGACGGAAGAGTAGCGGACGGGGCTCTAAAACCACTTGTTGAAAGCATGGTTGAAAGGGCTACAGCGCCACCTAGCATAGTGGAGACAGCCATGCATCGGACATTTATCTGATTTCTGAAAGGCCATGTATACTCAGACAAGTGACACGGTCCGTTCGAGTGTCTTGTTCGATATATGTGATAATCCAATCTAGTTGTGCCATGGAAACGCACTGACTGTTTATCAGGACAAGTGGGACACACAACTGCCACCGATGAATAACAAATGTCCATTAGAAATTTTGAATTATTAATTTGGGTTGTGTGTCATATTGTTAGGCATAATACAGCTCAGAAAAGAGACCAGTCTGGATTTTTCTTACATCTTCATCTCTACATTACTTATTGAAAATGCTCTTTAATGACAAAACATGCATTGTGAATTTGGTAGAAATGTTGTCAGTAGTTTATATTGTAAAACCAACATTTTCATTCTACTCAAACATGTGCCTATACATAGTAAAACAAGAGACACTGAACATTTGGAGTGGTCTCTTCATTTTTTCCAGAGCTGTATGGCGGATGATTAATTATGGACTAAATCATTCATTCATTCATTCATCTGGGAGATACTGGGCGTCGCATTATAGAATGTTGTGATGTGATCAGATTTACACACAAGTTGTAAATAATAAACCAAACTTATCCTGAAGAAAACATATCTTTCTGATTTAAGACAATATCGATTTTTTTATGCTTTTTTTTTTATACATACATATATTTATATAGTACTTCAGATGCAGTGAATAAGTGTATGTTAGTGAGTATGTGTGTGTGTGTGTGTGTGTGTGTGTGTGTGTGTGTGTGTGTGTGTGTGTGTGTGTGTGTGTGCTTTATATATCTCTCAATTAATAAATCCCATTCTTCTTACCAGTCCACTACACAGCAGCCTTTCAGTCTTCTCATCAACTCAACATTGTGTATGCTGTCCTTCACCCGTTTGTCTAACACGCACGCACACACACACACACACACACACACACACACACACACACACACACACACACACACACACACACACACACACACACACACACACACATCCACAAATCGTTGTTTCGACCACTTTGGCAGGTAGTCGCTCTCTGTCTGTTAGTGAAGGGCTTTTCTGACTCACTTCACTTGTGTGTGTTTTGTTTTCATTCAGCGTGTCTCTCTGTTTCAGGATCACTCACTATCTACCTCTCCTGCCTCCCTGCTTCCCTCTACTTTTCAACATGCCACACACACACACCTTTTCCTACCTGTGTCCAAATGTACATTAAAGGGACACTGTGTAACATTTTAAGTAATTTATTAGCTAAAATCAATATCCTCATTCATAAATATGTCCTCATTGGTGTAAAATCTCCTATGCCAATAATCTGAATTATCCTCCTGAGTGGAGAATTACAAATATTAATATTACATTTTGTACATTGAGCAGGTAAGTCTTATGGAGGAATTCATGTTTTTGGAATGTCATCAGGTGCATTGTTTAAAATTTAGAATTGTTCTTGTCCTTGAAGGCCACTGTAGCTTCTGTTATTATTCTAAAGGGTTGGGGTTACCCAGGGAGCGTTGCATTCTAGAACTTTGTAGAACTTTCTTGATGATGTCATATTACACACTGCACCTTTAATGGTGAGGCACCCCAGAATTCACGATGTATTCTAAACCCAGCACTACACCCAGAACTCTCTACTACCAGTATGAATACAGGTTATGGTGAGACATAGTATATTTTAGCATGTGACGGTTGTTAGATAGAATCACCTCATCCAAAATGATGTGGAACTGATGTATTTCATCATAAAAACACAAAATATTTCGGTTCATATGAGTTCCTGATGTATTTTTGACTTCTTATTTTTCTCTCTAACATCAAAACATGCCAAAAAACCTGCGAAAACAAAATCGCAAAAATGGCACCTGAGTATTTGAACAATGGGGTAGGAAGACACACACACACACACACACACACACACACACACACACACACACACACACACACACACACACACACACACACACACACACACACACACACACACACACACACATATGGCTGCGAGCATCAGTTGACTCTACAGTGTCCCGTGGATTGTGGATAACTGTTCCTCACCTCTCCATAACCCCCCACTGCTCTGTCTCACAGTAGGACGTCCTCTAACATGTCTAGCTGTTTTCATCCAGTCATGCCGAGAATACAAATACACAGTGTTATCATACTGTGTGTGTGTGTGTGTGTGTGTGTGTGTGTGTGTGTGTGTGTGTGTGTGTGTGTGTGTGTACAACTAGAAGTGAGGACTTTTTTGGAAAGTGAGGACATGTTTGCCTGTTCTCACGTTGGGACAGGCCTTTAAAGGGCTGTTTGAGGGTCAACACTAGGTTTTAAGGACAGGCCTTTAAAGGGCTGTTTGAGGGTCAACACTAGGTTTTAAGGACAGGCCTTTAAAGGGCTGTTTGAGGGTCAACACTAGGTTTTAAGGTTCAGGTATGAATTAGGTTTATCTTAGGGTTAGTGTAAGGGTTGGGGTTAGGCATTTAGTTTTGATGGTTAGGGTTAGGGTAAGGGACTAGGGAATGCATTATGTCAATGAGTGTCCTCAGAAATATAGGTGTGTGTGTGTGTGTGTGTGTGTGTGTGTGTGTGTGTGTGTGTGTGTGTGTGTGTGTGTGTGTTAGCTTCAGCCATCCAGTCTAACAGATGTTTAGATGCTTGAAGATGACTATCACCCAGCAGGGTAATAAGGTCACGTCAAGGAGCGTTTAGATGTGGACGTCTACAAGCTCTGTGTGTGTGTGAGTGTGTGTGTGTGTGCGCGTGTGTTTCTGTGTGTGTGTGTGTGTGTGTGTGTGTGTGTGTGTGTGTGTGCTTCTGTGTGTGTGTGTGTGTGTGTGTGTTGTGACATTCATGCTGTCCACCATGCAGAGTGAGGCAAAACACACACACACACACACACACACACACACACACACACACACACACACACACACACACACACACACACACACACACACACACACACACACACACACACACACACACAGTTTGCACAGGCCTAGAGGGTTTTAGATCCATATGGTAGCGTTGGTAGGAGACGATCGCTGAAGAGATTTTGGGGCTTTGTTGTTGAGTCTGCGCTTTGCTTCTCCGCTGTGTAACAGATGCTTTATACACACGCTAATCACTCAGCTGGGACACACTGAACAAAGCAAAAAACACACACACACACACACACACACACACACACACACACACACACACACACACACACACCCACACACACACACACACACACACACACACACACACACACACACACACACACACACACACACACACACACACACTCCACTTGTGTTGGAACATTTTCAAAAAACAAAGCCTCGCAAAAAAAGGTTATGTAGAAAAGTCAGCTAATGGTATTCAGTTATGAGACCATTTATTTATTTTTTCATTTGTCTACGGGCCGACAATAACCAGTCACAGTAACCATTGATACAATAGTGCATAGACACAGTTAAAAGAAAGTATATAATAGTGTGTGTTTAGAAAAATACAACAATTCAGAGTGGGGGATATAAGTCAAATATTCATGGTGTGTTATGGGACTTGGATGCATTGGATGTACTGTTTAGTGTCTGACCTCCTTTCTCAACGCTTTAAAAGTGCAGTGTGTAATATGACATCATCAAGAAAGTTCTACAAAGTTCTAGAATGCAACGCTCCCTGGGTAACCCCAACCCTTTAGAATAATAACAGAAGCTACAGTGGCCTTCAAGGACAAGAACAATTCTACATTTTAAACAATGCACCTGATGACATTCCAACTATGACACCTTCAAGATGGCGGTGACAAGGCCTTGGTCCAAAATATGCAGAAATATGGACATATATGAGACCCTTTCTAAGGAAGAAAATAATAATTCTAAAAAAAAAAATCAGCTATTATGCACTAAATTAAATGTACTTATGGATATTATACTTATTTTCTACAAAATCTGCTAGGAAATAAAACCCAAAATTCTACACATTGCAGCTTTAAGGGATTTCACTTCAAACTTAAAAAAAAAATGTCCACTCTGACTCAAAGATGAAGTCAATCTATTTTTGACATCAAAGATCAAGGGGCTCCAGTCACTGTGCCACGAGCGACCACATTTCTACAATTATTTTTTTTAAATGTTTGGGTTATTTTGTGTTTTCTTTTAACCTTTATTTCTACAGGTAAATCCCATTGAGACCGAAGACTCTTTTACAAGGGAGACCTGTTTTCCATTCTCGCGTTACCATTCACACACACATTCGTACACCGATAGCAGGCTAACTATCGACATTCACACGAGGCAAGGTGGGTGAAGTGTCTTGCCCAAGGACACAATAACTATGACACTGGTGGCAGGGCGGGGATCGAACCTCCAACCCTTTGATCATCGGCCGATCCGCTCTACCACCTGAGCCACAGTCGCCGTGTTGCCTTTCGCCTTTATGAAAAATAAATAAAGTTGTATTGATTGACTTGCTGTTTTAATGGACTTCAAACTCTCTTTAACAAGAAAATAGCATGTTCCTTCCCACGGCCTTACACAGTTATTGATGTTGTGTTTTTGCACTTTGCATTTCATATGGCGACAATCAATATACAACTAAGCTGTATATGCAATTACTCTGTGTATTGTAGAATATCTACATTTACAATGGAGTGGACCATATTAGCTCATGTTGTATGGGAGCCAAAGATTGTGAGAAGTAAGTAGCCCACTCATAGCTGTGTGTGTGTGTGTGTGTGTGTGTGTGTGTGTGTGTGTGTGTGTGTGTGTGTGTGTGTGTGTGTGTGTTGTGTGTGTGTGTGTTTGTGTGTCCTTTACATTGTTGCCAGCCATCTCATTAATTTCCCTTTGAGTGCTACCCAACCACTCAAGTCTTATTACAGTTCTCATAAAAGCATCAATTAACATTTCACACCAGCGAGACACACACACACACACACACACACACACACACACACACACACACACACACCACACACACACACACTCACTATCACACAACCAGAACGGGCTCAACACATGTGTATACACACGCTCAAACACACTTCAGTGAAGCGATTTCTGTTGAGTTGACACACACACACACACACACAGCCCCCCCCCTCCCACACACAGACACACACACACACACACACACACACACACACACCACACACACGCTTGGATCCCCTTCACTGAACCCATACCGATATATCAATTAGATCCGAACCCTTCACTGCACAGAGACACTACAGAGATTCTCCACATGAAGACATTAATTAACTTTACACTCTGCCGCAGTTCTAGCTGTCAGTGACGGTTAGTGTTAGAAGCGGATGAGATCTTAAGCTCATATCATCACTGCAGAGGCGATACGTCACTGCCTTGGTCTGCTGAGATGAAGAAGGGCTTTGTAACCAGTTATTAAAAGCACATGCTCATGCTTTATGTCCCACAAGCCCGGTCTGAGCTGGGAAAGACAGCTTTTAGCTTCAGTGCCCCCGACTCCTGGAACAACTTACAGCAACAAATTAAACTAAATACCTTCATATCCTTTAATCAATTTAAACAAACTATTTTGAATCTGCCAAACTCTACCTGTAACTGTTTTAATTAGGCTATATTGTACTTTCACCCATTTCATTTTAATTGCTGCCACTCTTCACCACTATGTAAATGTTTCAATTGTTTTTCTTTTTTTGTCTCTTCACCTGCTGTTGTGTATTTGATGTATTTGCATTGAATATTTTGTATGTATTGTTGTTTTTCCTTGGAATTTATTTGAACTCGACACCATTGTAAATGAGGGTCACCCCTCAATTGGTCTCTCGAGGATAAATAAAAGTTAAACGAAAATGAAATGAAAATTTCAACCATACAAGAATAGCAGCCATTTTATTTTATTTATTCATAAAGAAAGCTGAACTAGTTCCGTTCCCATGTCTGTTTACAGAGACTATGCTGTGTGTTCAAACCATTTTTTTTTCACCGCACACACACAGTATAGACAGGTAGCGGATCATGAGGAGATATTTACTGATTTTGACAGAGTGATTTTGACAACAAGCGCTCTCCAAAAATCACTGACTACACCTTTAACTTTACACTAACTACGAACTAACTAACTGTGGTTAGTGTTTGTGGGGAATGAGATCTGAAGCTCATATTATCAGTGCACAGGCGATACGTTACTGGCTTGGTCTGCTGAGATGAAGAAGGGCTTTTTATCCAGTTATTAAAAGCATTTCAACCATAAAAGAATAGCGACCATTTTATTTTTAATTTTTCCATAAAGAAAGCTGAAATAATTCCGATTATGCACAAGCACGTTTCATAGCAACAGTTAGCAGAAAATGGAGACTGGACTGATATTTTATGTGTGAATTTTGAGTATCTGGAAATGGCTGATTTAAAGGTGGAGTCAGTGATTCTGGAGAACGCTTGTTGTTAAAATATTTTTTTGATTAAATCAGTGAATATCGATATTGATATTTCTTTATTAAGGACAAATGCATTAAAACATTGTTTCATATTATAAAAACATAAAACAGATGCCACGCATACAGGTGTTAGTCGAAACTAATTTGCAACCCCTGTCCCTGATTAGGCATCTCCTAAAAAAATTCACATGAATACAAATACAGGGATCATACATAATAGACATAAAACAAACAAAAAAAAAAAATAAATAAATAAATAAAAACAATAAAAACAAGGACAATGATTAATGTGTGTATGTGAGTGTGTGTCAATGTTCACAGGGTTTATTCAGTTTCAACCATTGTTTTACTTGTGAGTTAAAAACCTTGAGCTCTGTCAATGTTTTGATTTCTGTTGGTAGTGTATTCCATAGTTTAGTGCCTATTGCTACAAAGGATGATTGTCCGAATGTGGTTTTGCGTCTGGCTGTTCTACAATTTCCGCTGGTTGCACCCCTAGTTCTAATTCTGCTGTCCAGTTTATTTATCATTTGGCAGAGTATTTCTGGAGCAAGGTTGTTCACACACTTGAACATTATCTTTAAAAATGAAAAGTTTAAAAAGCTGTCAAAACTCAGCAAATTGTGTTTCTCCCCATGATCCACCAGATGTCCAATATTACATAGGCTCTGTAAAACCAGCATTTTGTCAGCTATGATGGGCTTCTTTTACATAACCTCTGTTTACATATCCGTTTACAGAGGCTAGGCTGTGTATTAAAACCATATTTTTTTCACCGCACACACACACACAGTAAGGACAGGCAGTGGGATCATGAGGAGATATTCACTGATTTTGACAAAGTGATTTTGACAACAAGCTTTCTCCTGAATCACTGACTCCACCTTTAACTCTAAACACTGGCAAGAGGCACGATCATGGCGCAATGTTATGATGAAATAAATAAGTAAAAGTTTGTCCCAAGTGTAGCATACTGCATCCTAACTAGATTAGTTTGATTATCAGATGTAGTATGTAGAATAAAAGAAAGAGTGTGAGAATTGGAACACAGGGGAGATCTCAAGCTCATATGATGAGTGCACAGGCGATACGTTACTGCCTTGGTCTGCTGAGATGAAGAAGGGCTTTGTATCCAGTTATTAAAAGCATTTCAACCATAAAAGAATAGCAGCCATTTTATTTATTTTTTTCCATAAAGAAAGCTGAAATAATTCCGATTATGCACAAGTAGGTCAACTGTTGACTGAAAATGGAAACTGGAGTAATATTTTAGTTACAAGACACGTGTGTGTGTGTGTGTGTGTGTGTGTGTGTGTGTGTGTGTGTGTGTGAACAAGTGAGTGAGTGTCTGACCCTCCCTGTGTTCCAAATCTCACACTCTTTCTTATTTCTATTCTACATACTACATCTGACCATACAAATAATCTAGTTAGGATGCAGTAGGCATACTATTGGGACATACTTTTACTCTTTTATTTCATCATAACATTGCGCCTTGATCTTGCCTCTTGCTTTTATATCCGTCGCATCCCCGGTTGTTTTTCATACGGAGGCTCCGTCGATGTGACGTCGCTTCCGGTACGCACTGTATTGTGGGTCAGAATCACCCAAATAGGATGCTGTTTTCAACACTAAAAATCTAGTGGGAATAGCAATACACTTCTTAGCTTTCAAAGCATTTTTTCAATGCCTCTCTAGATTTTCTAATGCAAGTTTAAAGCACTTGTGTCTCGGCTGGTGTCCACATTTACTCTGTATCATTTGCAACAAACAGTCATTTAAACTGTAAAGTATCAGTGTAATGATTTGGTGCAACATGCTGTTATATGCCATAATCTAGCTGACTGTGTGAGTGATTGCTCTAAATGGAGAGGGTTTTAACATTAAAGTAGCTACCAGGAACTTTGAAATATTTCTGAAACAGTCTAATTTTTCCTCTGATGATCATAAATGACATGTACCAGCAAACGAGACCATCAGTGCAAACAATGCTATTTTTACATAGTTTTTCTTAATGGATTTTGTCATGAGTACGCTCACCCAGGAACTACAGCTGGCGTGGTAAAAACAGTAGTCTCAGTTTCCTCCCAGTAACCATGAGGTATCTGGTTCCTCCCAGTAACCATGAGGTATCTGGTTCCTCCCAGTAACCATGCGGTCTCTGGTTCCTCCTCCCAGTAACCATGAGGTCTCTGGTTCCTCCTCCCAGTAACCATGAGGTCTCCGGTTCCTCCTCTCAGTAACCATGAGGTCTCTGGTTCCTCCTCTCAGTAACCATGAGGTCTCTGGTTCCTCCCAGTAACCATGAGGTCTCTGGTTCCTCCTCCCAGTAACCATGAGGTCTCTGGTTCCTCCTCCCAATAACCATGAGGTCTCTGGTGCCTCCTCCCAGTAACCATGAGGTCTCTGGTTCCTCCCACTAACCATGAGGTGTCTGGTTCCTCCTCCCAGTAACCATGAGGTCTCTGGTTCCTCCTCCCAGTAACCATGAGGTGTCTGGTTCCTCCTCCCAGTGACCATGAGGTCTCTGGTTCCTCCTCCCAGTAACCATGAGGTGTCTGGTTCCTCCTCCCAGTAACCATGAGGACTCTGGTTCCTCCTCCCACTAACCATGAGGTGTCTGGTTCCTCCTCCCAGTAACCATGAGGTCTCTGGTTCCTCCTCCCAGTAACCATGAGGTCTCTGGTTGGATCCCTGGCACCGGAAAAGAGGGTGTTAGTAGTAAAACTAGTGGTGGCTGGTATTACATCTACGGTGCCCACCATCTCTACCATTGTGTCCTTGAGCAAGACACTTCACCCCAAACTGCTCCAGGGGCGCTGTGTACTATGGCTGACCCTGCGCTCTGACCCCCTCTGGAGTGTGTCTGTCTGTACTATGGCTGACCCTGCGCTCTGACCCCCTCTGGAGTGTGTCTGTCTGTACTATGGCTGACCCTGCGCTCTGACCCCCTCTGGAGTGTGTCTGTCTGTACTATGGCTGACCCTGCGCTCTGACCCCCTCTGGAGTGTGTCTGTCTGTCTGTCTGTCTGTCTGTCTGTCTGTCTGTCTGTCTGTCTGTACTATGGCTGACCCTGCGCTCTGACCCCCTCTGGAGTGTGTCTGTCTGTACTATGGCTGACCCTGCGCTCTGACCCCCTCTGGAGTGTGTCTGTCTGTACTATGGCTGACCCTGCGCTCTGACCCCCTCTGGAGTGTGTCTGTCTGTACTATGGCTGACCCTGCGCTCTGACCCCCTCTGGAGTGTATCTGTCTGTACTATGGCTGACCCTGCGCTCTGACCCCCTCTGGAGTGTGTCTGTCTGTACTATGGCTGACCCTGCGCTCTGACCCCCTCTGGAGTGTGTCTGTCTGTCTGTCTGTCTGTCTGTCTGTCTGTACTATGGCTGACCCTGCGCTCTGACCCCCTCTGGAGTGTAGGGAACTTGAGAGGGGAGATGAGAAAAGACACAATTTCAATGTAACAATTGACCAATAAAATAACTTAACTTAACATTAACCTTTTGAAATAGTCACTTATCTTGTCCTATAGCCTGACATGATAAACAAGTGATTTGAAGCTTTGAGAATACAGCTCTGGAGAAAATGAAGAGACCACTCCAAATGTTCAGTGTCTCTCGTTTTACTATTTATAGGCATATGTTTGAGTAAAATGAACATTTTGGTTTTATAATATAAACTACTGACAACATTCCTTCCAAATTCCAATACATTTTTTTGTCATTAAAGAGCATTTTCTAATAAGTCATGTAGAGATGAAGATTTAAGTAAAAAATCCAGACTCTTTGGACTCTTTAATTTTTTCCGGAGCTGTACATTTGGTTTTCCCAGCTCTACAAGCTCTTAAATAAAACCCTTTCTCTCTCATTTGTGTTGTGATGATTGAGAAGAGGCTTATTTTGCTTTTTTTTTTATCCAGCGCTCGTTCAGATATACAGTAGTACTTACATGATTTTATTGCCAAGTAAATTCTGGAGCAGCGGGGACAACCATCAAACACAGACAGGCGATTCTGTGTGTGTGTGTGTGTGTGTGTGTGTGTGTGTACATGTCTATGTGTGTGTGTGTATGAGTGTGTGTGTGTGTACATGTCTGTGTGTGTGTGTGTATATGTCTGTGTGTGTGTGTGTGTGTATGTTAAGCTCTAACATGTGTGTGTGTGTGTGTGTGTGTGTGTGTGTGTGTGTGTGTGTGTGTGTGTGTGTATCCGTGTGTGGATGTGTGTGTGTGTGTGTGTGTGTGTGTGTGTGTGTGTGTGTGTGTGTGTCTCGGGCTATTCAGTGCACTGAGAGCATTGGTTTGAGCTCTTTTACTGCTGTATTGACTTGCTCATAAACCCAACTATAAATCCATAGGCATTTAATAATGACCCTTATGCTATTCGCTGACACAAGCATATGTCTTCTTCTATGGTGCCTTTGCAAAGCCAATAGGCCGCTTAATGGTAAATACAATCACTAATATTAGGACATTAAGTTAACAGTAAGTCATTATGCCTTTTTAATGCTGACGGTGATCAATTTAACTTGAAATGGCATGGCGTAAAAGACTTGACGATTAATGCTTGGCTTACACTAGAGGACTTTTAAAAGACTTTGAAAAGACTGAAGGCTGAAACCCTCTCACATCTAAAGTCAATCAACTCACACCTGAAGACAACTAGTCATTAGTTGTCAGTCATAGAGTGAGATTTTGAAAAGACAGGGGGTCTCATATTGCAAGACTATGGCTTTAACTATGTAGATTTCTAGCCTGCAGCCATCACAATATGCACTAATGAAAACACTGCCGTTGTTTGGAGCCCAAACTGTATTTCTTTCAGTTTTTATGACCATACGCTTTTTATAAATGCATGGAGAGTTCACCTCGCTAACGCACTTATTATATATTA
>CM049402.1:32823225-32835725 GCA_026929865.2 Hyperoplus lanceolatus
AAGGATTTAAGTGTGGTCCGTATATTTTTCTCAGTGAATTTATCTTTTCTTCTTAAATCATGCAAAACTTCTCTGTCTTCAAACATTACTTGTAAACTGTTTGGAAGGCTTTTTTTTGAAGCCTTGTAAATAATTTGTACTGTGTGGTAATTTACCACATCACGTAATTTGAGAATTCTACCTTCAATAAAAAAGTTATTAGTGTGTGCCCTGTAATTGGCTTGGTAAATAATTCGTATTGCTTTCTTTTGAAGAATCTCCAACGGGTGCAATGTACCTTTGTAAGTGTTTCCCCATATTTCAGCACAGTAATGCAGATGTGGGGAAACTAAACTCCAGTATAATACAAGTAAGGCCTTTTGATTGAAACAATGTTGTGCTTTCCAAAGTATAGAAATACTCCTGGCTATTTTGCCCCTGAGATGGCTAACTTGTGGTTTCCAGCTTAATTTATCGTCAATTATTACCCCTAGGACTTTGTGTTGCTTGACCCTTTGAATTTCAATCCCATTTACCTTGATTTTTACAGCGACATCTGATGCTCTCCTGCCAAACATCATGAATTTAGTTTTTTCTAAATTTAGTGATAACTTATTTCGGTTTAACCACTCATGTAACTTAGTCAATTCAATGTTTACGATCTCAACCATATTATTCAGATCTTTCCCCGAATAGAAGATGTTTGTGTCGTCAGCAAATAAAATTAACCTTAAGACTTTTGACACTTTACATATGTCATTTATATAAAGCAGGAATAATTTCGGCCCCAAGATTGACCCCTGAGGGACCCCACAAACAATATCTAAGCATGTCGATGTGAACTCCCCTAATTTCACAAATTGTTTCCTGTCATGTAAATAACTTCTGACCCAGTCATGTGCCAAACCTCGAATGCCATAATTCTCCAGTTTATTAAGAAGGATGTCATGATTAATAGTGTCGAATGCTTTTTTGAGGTCTAAGAAAATTCCTATAGAGTACAATTTGTGATCAATAGCATTACTAATAATTTCTACCGATTCAGCCAAGGCCAGTGCGGTGGAATGATTCTTTCTAAAGCCGAATTGACTGTCATACAGAAGTTGATGTTTAGTAATGAATTCATCAAGTCTATTGCTGAATAACTTTTCCAGAATTTTAGAAAATTGTGTTAAAAGTGAGACTGGTCTATAATTAGTAAATGAATGTTCATCACCATTCTTATGTAATGGTATAACCTTTGCTACTTTCATGTTAGAAGGAAAAATGCCTGTTTGAAAAGATAGGTTAAAAAGGTGTGTTAACGGTTTAATAATAGTATCTTGCACTGATTTGATTACTTTCATGTGAAACCCTAGCGCGTCTCTAGAGGTCTTTGTTTTCATTCCAAGCAATATCTCCCTTATCTCGTTGGCCTCGACTGGCTTCAAAAACAAGGAGTGTTGAAGAGACGCTTCGTTTTCACTAGACTCCCCTACACTCTTCCCACAGATCCCTTTTGCTAAATTAGGTCCAATATTAACAAAAAATTCATTTAGTTTATTTACCGCAGTGTTCATGCATTCAAACTTAACGTTATTTTCATGGAAATACTGAGGATAATTATGTATTCTGCTGTCATTTCTTAACACTGTATTTACTATGTCCCACAATTTTTTGGGTTGATTTGCATTTGTTTCTAACAACTTACCATAATATTTCTTTTTACAGTCTCTGAGAATGTTATTTAGCTTGTTACGATAGATTTTATATTTTAACTCCGCCTTTGGTGTCCTTGCTTTTATGAATCTTTTGTACAATGTATTTTTCTTTTTGCAAGCATTTATCAAGGATTTAGTTAGCCACTGTTTATCATGTCTTTGCTTTAAGGCCCTTTTTTTAAGTGGACAATTTTTATCATACAGCCTTTGAAATATCTGCAGGAATAAATCGAAACTTGCATTAACATCCTTCCCCTTGTATACAGAGTCCCAACTTTGCGTCAATAAGTCATTTTTCAGTGCTTCTATCCTCTCATCAGTTTCCAACCTTACAAATATCTCTTTGTTTGTTCTCTGCTGCAACTTTTGTTTCCAATCGTATATAGCAAAAACAGGTAAATGGTCGCTTATGTCATTAATCAGGAGTCCACTTTCTATTTCATCCCCCATAACATTCGTAAATATGTTGTCTATTAATGTGGCACTCTTTACTGTAATCCTGCTTGGCCTTGTAATTAAGGGCTGAATACCCATAACATGCAAAGTATTTACAAATTCTTCAGTCAGTGAATTAGTAGTATTTAGTAAATCAATGTTTGTATCCCCACAGATAAATATCTTCTTTTGATTTGACTTAGAAAATAGTTCTCCCACGTATTCTATAAAGTCTTCCATTTTTGAATCGGGTGTTCTGTACACACAGCTGATAATTAAACACTTGTCCTTCATTAGAATTTCAATAGTCACACATTCCAATAGGTTATCAATTGCAGTGCACATGCTATTTACGATTTCAAACCTTATATTTTCATCCACAAAAAGGGCCACTCCTCCCCCTCTCTTGTTCATTCTGTTGACACAAACCAGTTTATACCCCTTTAATTGGAAGTCCATGCCTTTGCCTTCATTAATCCATGTTTCTGATACGGCAATGATGTTAAACGGGTTGCTGAATTTCTGTAGATATTCCTTAATCTGTGAAAAATTTGTGTAGAGACTTCTGCTATTAAAATGAATGATGGACAATTTTCCATTTGAATGAAAGTGTCTTATGAAATGATCCTCAGTATGGTAATGACAGTCTTTTTTCCCGATATTGTAGAAATGATTGTCTGGGTCAATTATTTCATTTGGGTCCGAAAATGTGGGATCCACATAATGATTAGCTAATAACTCCAGCCTTTCATGATCATTCATCCAATCAGTTGTGTTACTCATCCTCTCTGCTTGAGTCGTTCAGGTCCTCTTCCCTCCGGAATTGAACCAGATCTTCCTCGGTTCTGATTTGCACAATTTTAGCTTCTTCAGGTGTAGCTCCATTCATTTTGATGAAGATTCTTCCATCTCTCGTCCAGGTTTGTTGGACCTGTCCACCTTTTTTAATCCTCTTGCTTGGTAGGCCAGATAAGCGTTTCTCTTGGTTAGATTTTCACTCATTCCAATTAGTTCGCCTTTAAGCTTCCTGCCTTGTCTGAGCAAATCTATCTTATGCTTTCTACTCACGAATTTCAGAATGACAGCACGCTTTTTGGTTAATTTTCCCTTCGGGAGAAGAAAACAGGAATCCACGTTCTCCAGATCCAGACTAATGCCTTTGCTTTTCAGGAACATTTCAACCTGGTTTTCCACCGACACATACCCTGTATCGCCCTCTTCATCTCCACTCACGGCAGTTGCATACGACCTTGGTTTAATAGTAATTCCAGTCAGTATTACATCTCTGTTTTTTGCTTGTTGATCCTGTTCATCAATTTTATCTCCAAGCTCTTTCAAGAGCTGATCTTTCTTCACATTGACGGCATGAAGTTCCTTCAATTCGATCATCAGTGGCTTCAGACCAGCAGCAATTTTCTCTTTGATTTTTACATCAAAACGCCCCATCCATTCTTCCATAATTCCAGCCAGCTCAGCCTTCCGCTGTGCTCGCTCCGTCTCCCTCTCACTTTTTATTTCTCTCTTCAACTCTGCCAACTCTGCCAACATTCCTTTCTTCAAGTCTGCCAACTGTTTTTTCATTTCTTCGGCAAAGCCTTTGTCCTCTTCCTTATCAGTGTTTTTTCCTTTTTTGGACATCTCCAGAGATTTTTAGAGATTTTCAGAATCTGAATTCTCCGCTGCTCTCAGTAATAGCTGTTCACCCTCGACAAGCCGGAAGTGAAGTAATGACTGCCCTACTTAAAATATGACTCAGGCAACAACTTATATTAGGCAAACGAAAAGTAGATGTAGAGTAGAGTAGATGTAGAGTAAAAGTAGAGTAGAGTACATATGATTTAGGCAATTATGTTAGGAGGCTAACGGTTTGAAAAAATCTACCCAATACAGTCAGTTTGACACTTCATTCTACAATAATTAATGCATATCCGTGTCACACATTCTATGTTCTAAACCAAAATCTATTGTAGATAAAAATCTTGTTCACCTACAGCTCGGGAAAAAAAATTAAGAGACCAGTCTTAATTTTTCTTCAATCTTCATCTCTATATAACTTATTGAAAATGCTCAAAAATGTATTGGAATTTGGTAGAAATGTTGTCAGTAGTTTATATTATAAAACCAAAATGTTCATTCTACTCAGACATATGCCTATAAATAGTAAAACGAGAGACACTGAACATTTGGAGTGGTCTCTTATTTCCAGAGCTGTAAGTTACATTTTAAAAATCCATCCAATACAGTCAGTTTGGCAATTCATTCTACAATAATTGATGCATATCAGTGTCACACATTGTATATATGTTTAACCAAAATCTATTGTAGATACATACCATACCATATATCTAATCATGCCTATAACGTTGCTGGAATTGTTATAAATGCAATATGCTCCGAGGAACTTTCAGTTTGTGTTCATTCTAGCGCCCCCTTTGGACAAAAGCGGTCGTGTGTTTACTACGTCAGCTGTTGTTCCTGGGTGAGCGTATACCCATGACAAAGGCATTAAGAAAAACTATATAAAAATAGCATTCTTTGCACTTACGGTCTCGTTTGCTGTTACATGTCATTTATGCTCATCAGAGGGAAAATTGAGACCGTTACAGATATATTCTAAAGTTCCTCGTAGCACCTGTAAATAAATATATATATATATAAAAATAATTTCATATTTGTTTTTAAATACAAGCAGACAGGCTTGTTTATGAATACACCCCCACTGTATGTACTTATATGGTGTAGCAAGAAATTGTCACGTAGGCTATAATCATTTTGATACAAAGGCTAAAGTATATCGCACGTTGCTAAGTAATTGGCAATAAAAATATCATTGTCCATAACAATAACAAACCTATTGCCCTCTATCATCACCAATTTACACACCCATCTAACAGGAGCCTTCAGCCCTTGGAAAAGCATATAAAAATGAAGGTGTGTGTGTGTGTGTGTGTGTGTGTGTGTGTGTGTGTGTGTGTGTGTGTGCGAGAGAGAGAGAGAAGGAGTGAGAGAGTGTGTGTGTGTGTGTGTGAGAGAGAGAGAGAAGGAGAGAGAGAGTGTGTGTGTGTGTGTGTGTGTGTGTGTGTGTGTGAGAGAGAGAGAGAAGGAGAGAGAGTGTGTGTGTGTGTCTGTGTGTGTGTGTGAGAGAGAGAGAGAGAGAGAGAGAGAGAGAGAGAGAGAGAGAGAGAGAGAGAATGCATATATTGGAGTCGCAAATTACTAAATTATTATACCCCAATACACCTTATGTTTTATACAGTATGAGATATGGAGCCGTGTGTGTGTGTGTGTGTGTGTGTGTGTGTGTGTGTGTGTGTTAGCTGTAGGCAGTTCCTTATTAAGTTCATGTGGATTTCAATAATTGCTTTTCTTCTTCAGGAGGTATTTGTGTTATACTTCCCCCGAGGGGAGGATCGCAGAGGGGATTTTATCTTCACATAGATGAGGCCCTGGGGCAGTGACAAAGGTTAGCTGGCTTACATTGTGCACTGATATGATCAGAACTGGGCTTTAAAAAATTAAAAAATCTTGGATTCAAATGTTTTGTCATCCGACATCGCTTCAGGCCATGATTTTATTTTTTTTGTAGAATTACAGTATAGAAAAAGAAAAGGTCCTGAGTTATACAGAACCTTTGTGTACTAGGACTCAAATGTGGTTCAAACTGAATGGAACAAAACCTTTAAAGCTGGGGTATGTGATTTCTGATTGGTCAAAGTTAACATGAGCTGTACACTTTGACCAATCAGAGCGAGGCTCCGATTCTCTGTTCTTATTGGCTGTTGGGACTGTCCATTCACTTTGGCACGACTTTGTTGGTGTAGAGCGTGTCAGGGACCATAGGGGAGGGACCAAAGAGAACAAGTGGAGCGGTTGAGGTATTTGGATTTGAATCTCTATCCCAACTGCCATTTTCTCCCCAAATCCTCCACCCCAGCTTTAACTGGCTTTATATAAATCGGAGACACTTGGGTGCAGTACACAGTATGTTCATCTTATTAACAGGATGAGATCCAGTCACTTTCTACAGTTCATTGAGTTTATACAGTCATGAGGGGAAGGACAGATTTCTCTATTTTGGAAAAAATATTTGAAAAAAATCACTTTTAATATGAAAAGTCAAAACTGTATTCAGCAAGTTGACCGAGGAATGGTCTGCCGAGGTCTGAGAGCAGAATATATTCATCTGTTGAATAACATCCTGATTCAATGGCTTCTGTCTGTAATGGAGATTCTTTTTATCCTTATAGTTTGGAGTTTAGAAATGTGTTTTTTTTTCAAATGGTTTGAATTGAAATGATTTATAAAATTAAATGTTTTGATATATATGTACAGCTCCGGAAAAAATTAAGAGACCAGGGTGGATTTTCCTTAAATCTTCATCTCTACATAACTTATTTAAAATTGCTCTTAAAGGTGCAGTGTGTAATAGGACATCATCAAGAAAGTTCTACAAAGTTCTAGAATGCAACGCTCCCTGGGTAACCCCAACCCTTTAGAATAATAACAGAAGCTACAGTGGCCTTCAAGGACAAGAACAATTCTAAATTTTAAACAATGCACCTGATGACATTCCAACTGTGACACTTTCAAGATGGCGGCACTAGGCCTTGGTCCAAAATATGCAGAAATATGGACATATATGAGACCCTTTCCCAGGGAAAAAATAATAATTCAAAACATTTTTTTCAGCTATTATGCACTAAATTAAATGTACTTATGGATATTATAATTACTTTCTACAAAATCTGCTAGGAAATAAAACCCAAAATTCTACACACTGCAGGTTTAATGACAAAACATGTATTGGAATTTTGGTAGAAATGTTGTCAGTAGTTTATATTATAAAAAACAAAATGTTCATTCTACTCAAACATATGCCTCTAAAGAGTAAAACGAGAGACACTGAACATTTGGAGTGGTCTGTATATATAAATATAAATTAGTTATTAACGTGTGATATTATTTGGTCACTCTTTACAGAAACTCAACCTTAAAAAAGTTATATATATTATTTTTGTTCGGGGTCAATGTCTGATATTTTTCTTCTTGACCTTGTGTGTGTCTGTATCTGCCTGTTGCCTGGTAACCTGCCAGTGAAGATAATAAGACTTCACTAAGTCAACGGATTCGGTCAACAAAAGCCTCCGGCACATTTCATTTAACCTTTATATATACTCCAGAGATCATTGAGGGGTGTGTGTGTGAGTGTGTGTGTGTGTGTGTGTGTGTGTGTGTGTGTGTGTGTGTGTGTGTGTGTGTGTGTGTGTGTGTGTGTGCGTGTGTGTGTGTGTGTGTGTGTGTGTGTGTGTGTGTGTGTGTGTGTGTGTGTGTGTGTGTGTGTGTGTGTGTGTGTGTGTGTGTGTGTGTGTGTGTGTGTGTGTGTGTGTGTGTGTGAGTGTGTGTGTGTGTGTGTGTGTGTGTGTGTGTGTGTGTGTGTGTGTGTGTGTGTGTGTGTGTGTGTGTGTGTGTGTGTGTGTCCCTCATTTGCAATGATGTCGAGTCAAACACATGCAAAGTAAAAACAACAATACATACACAATATACGATGCCAATAAATCAAATACACAACAACTGACAGACAGAGATATAGAATGGCTGGAACTAAAATTAAATAAGTGAAAGTACAATATAGCCTAATTAAAACAGATAGAGTTACATACACAACTCTCCAATGTATGGACCAAGGTGACAGACAGACAGACAGACAGACAGACAGACAGACAGACAGACAGACAGACAGACAGACAGACAGACAGACAGACAGACAGACAGACATAATGGTATATGAAAGTAAACTTTGATTTAATAGCATTCATAAACACAGGCTTTTCCCATCTGCCTGCTGTAAATCATTTTTATCATTTTGGGCGGCAGTGGCGAAGTGGGTAGGGAGTTCGCCTCTGGTGTGCAGGGTCGGAGGTTCGATCCCCCGTCTCCCCGCCACATGTCGAAGTGTCCCTGGGCAAGACACTGAACCCTGAATTGCTCCCGATAGTTAGCTTAGTTAGCTAGTTACCCTGCGTGGTAGCTGCTGCTATCGGTGTATGAATGTGTGTGTGACTGTGTGAATGTGTACAAAAAACAATGTAAAGCGCTTTGGGTCTGTGATAAACGGAGATATAGCGCTATACAAGTCCATTTACCATTTTACCATTATTTGGTCTGAGTTAGCGGGGGATTCAGACCACAGCAAAGGCATTAATAATACTCATATACAAATAGCATTCTTTGCAGTGATGCTCTCATTTGCTGTTACATGTCATTTAGGAGCATCAATTTAAACGTTCCTCATAGGCGTTTCAAATCAAGATGTAACATAAATAGTCATGTCATTTCTGCTCTATTTGGGTATTTTAGTTGAACATTTAGCCGTTAAACAGCGTAGAGATTTACAGCCTTTCCCTTAAACCCTTCCTGTCTGTCTCTGTCTCTTTACTAGTCCATTCGTTTGAGGAGAAAATTGATTTTTAACAAGAAGATGTAGTTTTTCAGTTTTCTCTGAAGGTAATTATGGAAAATGCTGTTGTTTCCTGCACATCTGCTGCACACACACACACACACACACACACACACACACACACACACACACACACACACACACACACACACACACACACACCCACGCACACACACGCACACACACACACACACACACACACACACGCACACGCAGTCTGTTCACTTTGGTTTTCTGACAAATGACTTCAACAGGAAATGCTGGAAAAATTAATTTCAGGAAGTTCGGCATGGATACGGAAATTAGAATGTGGTGTGCATAGGTTTATATGGATAGCACACACACACTCACACACTCCACTCACTCACTCACTCACTCACTCACTCACTCACTCACTCACTCACTCACTCACTCACTCACTCACACTCTCACTCACTCACTCACTCACTCACTCACACTCTCACTCACTCACGCACTCACTCACTCACTCACTCACTCACTCACTCACTCACTCACTCACTCACTCACTCACTCACTCACTCACACTCTCACTCACTCACGCACTCACTCACACTCTCACTCACACTCTCACTCACTCACGCACTCATACAAAAACACACACACACACACACACACACACACACACAGTTATATGCACACACACACACACACACACACACACACACACACACACACACACACACACACACACACACACACACGGTGTCACACCACTTGTATAAGCTTTCTCATTGTGTACCTAATATATTACTGAATGAATATATGCTTTATAACTGACAGCACACCACACAAACATACTTAAACCCTCTCAAAGTCATAAATACAAATGACACACACACACACACACACACACACACACACACACACACACACACACACACACACACACACACACACACACACACACACACACATATAAAATGCTGTTCAGGTGAAGGCCCTTTATGATTGTAGGCATATAAAACACATACTCACTGGGTTTATCACTCTCATAAATTCGACAATGATCCGACCATTTTTTTTTTCTCTCTCTTGCAAATAAACAATGTATGCACAAACACACAAACACTCACACAAACACAGTGACACAATTCAACACTATCAATCTAGACCACACACACACACACACACACACACACACACACACACACACACACACACACACACACACACACACACACACACACACACGACCACAGAGGCTCAACTCATATGCAGCATTTAATATAGTATTCACAATGCAGCAATGCAGTACACTTCCTTGTTTGGTATATTTGAATAGAACTCTGGCAAGCACATGCGCACACACACACACACACACACACACACACACACACACACACACACACACACACACACACACACACACACTCACAGCCCCCCCTCTCCCCCCCACCCCCCCACAACCTGCAATAGCACTAATCAGTGTCTAAATGCTGCATAATCAGGTCAATCTATGCGGATGACAGCGGATATAACGTAAATAGAGAGTGATGGGCGAGTGTAAAATCCCAACATAAACATACTGAGTGGATCTGAGGGTCTCGTTAACTCTCATTTAGACTCAATGAATTATTCAATCTAATTGAGACACTGAATGTGTCTTTCCATATATTTATACAAACAGCAAAATGTTGTTGATTGAGATGGGTTTATGTAAGGCAAGGCAAGGCAAGGCAAGGCAAGGCAAGGCAAGGCAAGGCAAGGCAAGGCAAGGCAAGGCAAGGCAAGGCAAGGCAAGGCAAGGCAAGGCAAGGCAAGGCAAGGTTATTTTTAAAGCACACTTCAGCAATAACACAATACATCAAGTACAGAGCACACATTAAAACAAAAAGCCAATGAGAAACATGAATATAAATAAAAACATAAAATAATTAAAACATATAAAAAGAATAAAAATAAATTAAAATTTAAAATTTCAGGTTGAAAACGGAAACAGTAAAGTCTTCAGACCTGATTTAAAAGAGCCGAGTGTTTAAGCGGACCTCAAGTCCCCCTGGAAGTTTATTCCAGAGCTTGGGTGCATTAAAACTGAAGGCTGACTCTCCCTGTCTAGTCCTTACTCTGGGGACTGTCAGTAGCGCAGCTCACCTTCAAGCCAGACACAATAGCATTTATTTACAAAGATGTACCAGGGTTTGCTATGTACATTATAACATAGTGTGGGTGGTAATGCACACCTCTCAAACAGCTTTTTGTAGAGTTGTTCATTTCCAAACAGCAAATCTGAGATGGGTTTATTTAGCTTTTCTTTTGCAATTATAATCAAGGCGGAAATATGATTTAAAGGTGCAATGTGTAGCATGGATTGGCATTTTTTCAAGAAGCTATAGTTACTAAAGACGGCATACTTTTACAATTAAAGGTGCAGTGTGTAATAAAGGTGGATTTAGGTTTCATTTAATGGTGAGATTCTAAAAACAAACAGCAAATGTTGTTGGTTGAGACGGGTTTATTTCGCTTTTTTTGCGATTATAATCAAGGCGGAAATATGAGTTAAAGGTACAATGTGTAGAATGTAAAGGCATTTTTTCAAGAAGCTAGTTACTAAAGACGGCATCATTTTACAGTTAAAGGTACAGTGTGTAATACCAGAGTAGTTTTGGCGGCATGCCATGAGATTCTAGATGTCAACGCTCCCTTGCTAACCCCTTCCCTTTTGGGATAATTTACAGAAGCTATGGTGGCCTTCAAGGACAAGAAGCTATAGTTACTAAAGATGGCATCATCCACCACTGCCTCAAGTCTTTCCACAATATCAAGTGATGAGGTGAAGATGTATTTAGTTATTTATTCTATAGTACTTCTTCTTCTTCTTAGTCTTCCAACAGGTGCATTTCCCCAGGACGCCCACTATATATAAAAACGTGTAAGGCCGTTAAGTTTGTCCGTTCTGTGCTACTGTAGAAACATGGCGGGGCAACATGGCGGCCTCAGCGCCCCGCTCCTATGTAGATAGAAAAAGGCTTTGTCCCATTCTAAAGTGATTTAAAAAACAACTTTTGCTTCAAAGTGATTGTACAGTCATTAAAACATATTTATGAATACAATATCACATTTTTACCAAGTATGTTCTGAATAGGGGTGTGCGGAGACGTCATTATCTGTATCTGTATCTGTATCTGTTCAACCAACAAAATTATCTGTATCTGTATCTGTATCCGGATACACAAGAAGAAGTGGGCGTGGCGTATACCGGAAGTTTCTTTTACATTAGCCTACATTAAAGGAAGTCACACCTACATTGATTTTCTAAACTAATATTCATTGTCAATGCAATTGTTGTCCCTTCAAAGCATCACATTGATGTAATGTTGAAATATAAGTCAAAAACTCAGATATATTTCTACCTTTTCATCACTCTCTTCTTTGTTCTCATAATACGAAGAAATTCAGGGAACGAAAATATTGATAAATAACAGCCCAAATCTGTGCATAGGCTTCTCACTGTTACTAAATGAGGGCCAGTGTTTTACTTTTAACTTAATTAAGGTCTCCCTTTAACTGGGGAAAATACAGCTGCATTTCATGATTTTTTTATCTCTATCTCTCCCTATCGCTCTTTTTTTTACATTTGTTTTACTAAACTAAGGTTTAGGAACAATCTGTATCAACGTGCCAATCTCATAAACCCTAAATAATATTTTAGCCTTTCCACAAAGCCATATGTGATTTCAATGTGTCAAGTTGCAGTTTCCGATTTTTATTGTATAGGTCCTGAAGTAGGCCTAGGCGTCTACGCACTGATTGACAGCTGAAAAAGTACAGGTCCTAAGCATCAGTTTGATGGAAACGTTGTGATGTTAAAAGAGTTTAAGCAGTAGGCCTAGAGAATGTAAATAGCCTACATCGGGGAAGGGCTGACGGTGACTCGGGGTGCAGCATATTCCATCGGTTCGTCTCTTCTC
>CM049402.1:32838225-32855725 GCA_026929865.2 Hyperoplus lanceolatus
CTTCTGTAAATTCTCCACAATGGGGAGGGGTTAGCAAGGGAGCGTTGACATCTAGAACTTTCACCACTACATATCCCAATATTACACACTGTATCTTTAAATAAGTCACACACAGGCCTCCAAATGTTAACTTCATGTCCTTTGTCTCACTAAAACTAAAACTAAAACTAATGTTTAGCTCAGTAGGCAACAGATTATGAAACATCTATTCATTGTATAACCTTTTTCATTGAGTCTGTAGTTGTCATCCAGCTCCGGAAGACATTAAGAGACCAGTCTGGATCGTTCTTAAATCTTCCTCTCTACATTACTTATTAGAAAATGCTCTTTAATGACAAAACAAATGTATTGGAATTTGGTAGAAATGTTGTCAGTAGTTTATATTATAAAAAACAAAATGTTCATTCTACTCAAACATATGCCTATAAATAGTAAAACGAGAGACACTGAACATTTGGAGTGGTCTCTTAATGTTTTTACACAGCTGTATTCTGTCTGCTTTTGGGCATTTTTTAAATTTGTTATCTGTCGATTCAAGGCTAAATAATCACCATTTATTTCAAGCGTTTTTGATTTTTTGGGACATATCAACAGAAACAACAGAAATTCACTCGCTTCACTTCATGACATGTTCATTTATTTGTGACTGAAGGCTCCTTAGGGTATTGTCTAGGCAGAGAGAGAGAGAGAGAGTGTGTGTGTGTGTGTGTGTGTGTGTCTGCATCTGTGTGTGGGCCTCTGTGTGTGGGTCTGTGTGTGTGTGTTTGCGCATGTGTGTGCCTTTTTTTTCGAGTGTGTGTGTGTCTGAATGTGTGTCTGTGTCTCTGTGTGTGTCTTTCTGTCTGTGTGTTGCATGTGCATGTTTGTGTGAGTGTGTCTGAGTGTGTGTTTGCACGTGTGTGTGTGTGTGCTTCTGTGTCTGTGTGTACTTTCTTTTATGTGTGTTTGCACTTGTTTTTGTCTGCCTCTGTGTCTCCGTGTGTGTGTGTGTGTGTACTTTGATTATGAGACGTGGGCGCGTACATATCCTGTGAGGAACAATATATCAGATCTTGTGTTTTGTGTGTTGAAGCTTTTAATTCAAACTGAGGCAGCGACTGTGACTGTGTTTTTCATTAGGGACCTTTTCTTTTTCTGTTCTTCAAATCTTCAGGTGTCGTCTTTCACTTATTAAAATAATGAGAACGTGCCTGGAACCAAACAACAGATGTGCTTTTGTTTGTGTGTGTGTGTGTGTGTGTGTGTGTGTGTGTGTGTGTGTGTGTTAACTAATCAGTGTCTACTTTAAAAAACAGTTACACTTGCTTTAACCCAACACGTCTTACAACAAATGCGAGTTAAGCAAGGACGCCAGCATGTTTGTTAATTTTTTTCTTTATTTTTTCTTTACAATTTAAAGCTACAGTGTGTAATATAGGAGTATTTTTTTTGCAGCATCTAGTGGTGAGATTTCTAGATGTCAACGCTCCCTTGCTAACCCCTCCCCTTTGGTGAGAATTTACAGAAGCTACGGTGGCCTTCAAGGACAAGAAGCTAGTGTCTATAACGAAAAACATCCCATTCCAATACATGTATTACTTAGTTTAAATAAGTCGTGACATCGCACATAATCCTTCAAGTTGACATTAGTACAATGTAAGTCTATGTAACCATGGTAAAGCCAGCGGTAATGTCTGTGTATGCAACGTGATTTTCCATTGACGGACAAACTCTAGTCCCTTGATCCTAACAACTGACACTAATGTAATTCACACCTCTGTGGCATATTCTTTCATTTCCATACAAATGCGTGTGCGTATGTTTTGTACTGATTTGTGCTATTCCTTTGGGTGATTCTGACATTATGAAAAGAACTACCTCAACCACTCACAGCACAAGAGAAGCACTGAATACACAGGCCTGGTATTCAAGAATAGAATAGAATAGATTTTTTCACATGCTTCACACATTCGAACCAATCTTTAAGTATATAGCACTTTTCATACACAAAGAAAGCAAGACAACGTACTTGACACAGCAGAAAAGCACTGAAAACAGCCCTTTAGTGTTCAAGAATATATATTTTTTTCATATTTTTTTATCAAATCTAACAAACTTTATTGATATAGCACTTTTTACACACAGCGAAAGCAACACAATGTGCTTGTATGTCATGATATACAGCTCTGGAAAAAATTAAGAGACACAAATGTACATTTAGAGACCACTCCAAATGTTCAGTGTCTCTCGTTTCACTGTTTATAGGCATATGTTTGAGTAGAATGAACATTTTGGTTTTATAATATAAACTACTGACAACATTTCTACCAAATTCCAATACATTTTTTTGTCATTAAAGAGCATTTTCAATAAGTTATGTAGAGATGAAGATTTAAGTAAAAAATCCAGACTGGTCTCTTAATTTTTTTCCGGAGATATATGTCTGTACTGAGATTCTAATGCTTGCACAAGGAAAGCACTGAAAAACAGCGCTATATAATTCAAGAATATCTTTTTAAAAATCATAGTCATTTTTCATCATGATTATTTGTCTGTGTGTCTGTTTGCTCTGCACTTTCTCGCATCTATACACCAACAAACATTACAATATTTCATGTATTTCTTTTAAAAAAAATTTCTTATACAATTAACTTGGCTCTCTAAATGCTCATATTGGAAAAAGGCAATTAAAATAAGCACACTTAATGAGACGCAATGTTAAGCTGCATTTGCTAAGAATAGCAATGAGTGCCATGCCATTACAATCAATTACTGAGCCACTTTAAATAACATCCTCATACAATGGCCCAAAGTAAAACATATAAATCACATTTTCTCTGTATGTAAACCCTTTGACTCAAGGCTTTAAAGCTTTAGTGCGTAACATTTTCTAATCAATGAATGTCTGTTACAATCAAGCCATCCACCAAACTATACAGCTCTGGAAAAAATTAAGAGACCAGTCGTGATTTTTCTTCAATCTTCATCTCTACATAACTTATTGAAAATGCTCTTAATGACAAAACATGTATTGGAATTTGGTAGAAAGGTTGTCAGTAGTTTATAGTATAAAACCAAAATGTTCATTCTACTCAAACATATGCCTATAAATAGTAAAACGAGAGACACTGAACATTTGGAGTGGTCTCTTAATTTTTTCCGTAGCGATAGATAGATAGAATCCTCACACAATGGCCTTAAAATATAAATCACATTTTCTCTGTAAGTTTAATTTTTTTTAAATTTATTTATACAGGTAAATCCCATTGAGACCGAAGACTCTTTTACAAGGGAGACCTGTTTTCCTTTCCCACGTTACCATTCACACACACACACATTCATGCACCAATAGCAGGCTAACTATCGACATTCACACGAGGCAAGGTGGGTGAAGTGTCTTGCCCAAGGACACAACAACCATGACACAAGTGGCAGGGCGGGGATCGAACCTCCAACCCTTTGATCATCGGCCGACCCGCTCTACCACCTGAGCCACAGTCGCCCCAAAATGTATGTAAACCTTTGACTCGACGCTTTAAAGATATAGTGCGTAAACTTTTCTTATGAATGAATGTCTGTTACAATCAAGCCATCACCAAACATATATTTCAATGACTAAAGCCCCTATCTCACTGTGCTGCGACTGTTTGCGACCAGTTGGAGACACAAAATTGCGACAAAATGTGCCAATTTGCGACAATTTTCACTTGCAGTCTCACTGAGTTGGTTCCTCACGACACGTTTGCGAATGTCTTTGCCGGGAGGTCGCATTTATGTCTCACGAACGTCTGGCGACTGTCGCACGAACGGAATGTCAGTCTCCTTTTTGTCTCAAATCAGTCGCAATTAAGTTTTATATGTCGCCAAACCCTCGCAAAGTTGTCTCACACTTCTCGCACTTTCTGACTCGCGGAGACTAAATTGAGAAGGGTTTGCGACGCGTGCGACACACCTGCGACGACTCTGAGACTATTTTGAGACTGATTTGTCGCACACTTTTTTTGAACATGTTCAAAATTCATGCGACAAGACTGCGCGGCTCTGCGACTCATGCGAGGAAATTGAGACCTCCGCGAACGTTTGGAGACAGTTTAGAGACTCGTTTGCGAATGCAGTCTCCAACTTGTCGCAAACAGTCGCAGCCCAGTGAGATAGGGGCTTAAGAGACATAATTAGTCTGTATTTGGGTATACAGGGGTGTAAGAAAATCCCCAAGAAGAGCCCAAGAAATGTTTCAGTTGTTGATTCTACTGCTAAGAAAAAAACCTGGACGTACAGCAGAAGGAATAAAATCCATGAGCCATCACCTGAAAGCTTTACCTCATGTAGATGCACCAACAGTGTTATTGTAATTACTCAGAATTCCTCATGGTGGGCGACACAAGTTACGCACTATAGCTTTAACTGTTAACGTTTCAAAATGAGTGTGCATAGGAGTATACAGGGGTGTGTATTTCAATTAGAGGCCGTATATGATTTGACTATAAGTGTATAACACTATTATAACATGTACTTGAGCCATGTTCATGCTAAATAATAAAACACTTATCTGCTCCCTATTTGTCATAGCTACTCGCCTGTCATGGTACAATAATCATAACATACTGTACCTCATTTAACATACACTCAATGAGTCACCCTACACATGCCATATTTAAAGCTGCTACGAGTAACATTTAAATATCTTTTAAACAGCCTCATGTTTCCTCTGATAATCATAAATTACCTTTAACAGCAAACGAGACCATCAGTGCAAAGAAAGACGTTTTTAAATAGTTTTTATTACTGCTTTTGGTCTGGTCGCACACCCAGTCCGATTTTTGGTTCGCTCGTGCAGGCTCTATGGTCACATATCCGTATTGGTCGCAGATTTCAGTGTGGCGCAACAACGTGAATTGAGAAGCCTATCCCTCCAGGTGAGGGAAGGGGAGCGGGAGCCTTGTTTGAGACAGTTGTTTGTTCATAATGACTGATAACGGGGCTGAACCATCAAAGAAAAAATGCAATAAAGAAAAGCTAAAAGGGAGAGTGATATAGGCTACGGGCGGGACCAGGGCGTTGCAAAGCAACGTGTATACAATTTCACGAGAGCGAAACTAGACTGCAGTGTTTACTCCTAAATGAATGAGCGGTTGGTACTAACACAAAGTTTGCTTTGCTTCACCATCATCAGATAACCATTATCTGAAATGGTAATTATTTACAACAACATAAACACATTACCTCATCGTGATCCATACTAACTGCCGTCTCTCGTTCATTCGCTTTCTGTGAGGAGTCGGACACGTAATCTTTCAGCTCCGTGAGAGAGAGTAGTTAGGTGACACTGCTGCATCAACTCATTGCAATCAGGTGCATGTGGCAGTGACAGGCATTAGTTGATGCAGTGTCAAAACCACTCTCACGGAGCCGAAAAGAGTCCTCACACTTTCAACACACGGACATGCACTATATTGCTCCCTTCTCAGTTCACACTCGCGCGCCTGGCACGAGCTAGAAAACAGCTTTGCGACAGAGGGCGTCGTAAAAATACTACCGCTTTTGTCCAAAGGGGACGCCAACGTGCCATGTTACTCGTAGTGGCTTTAACATGTGCTATCGATGCTTGTGTAACGTTTAAGTGCCTTTCAATAATGTAGGAGAACATGTAAGTGGGTTGTCTTTGTATTTTCTAACATCTTGAAGGCGAACAAGTGCTTTATGATTAAGCACCACCAGACAAGGTTTAATGGACTTCTTGAGACGTAATGGTCGAATACTCCTACGGACTCGAGAGGCTATAGCTACTAATGACTGTGTGTGTGTGTGTGTGTGTGTGTGTGTGTGTGTGTGTGAGTGTGTGACAAACAGATTATAGTGATTACATAGATTTTGCCGTGACACTTCATGACATAATGGTGTGTTTTGTAAGACTGCTGTGTAAGACGGCTGTGGCTTAGCGGGTAGTCAAAGTGTCCCTGGGCAAAGAGACACTGAACCCTAAATGTCTCCTGATAGTTAGCTTGCACCCTGCATGGTAGCTGCTGCTGCTATCGGTGTATGAATGTGTGTGTGATTGGGTGAATGTGTACAAAACAATATAAAGCGCTTTGAGTCTGTGAAAAATCAGAGAAAACCCACTTCGCCACAGCCGCCCTATGGGATGCACTTGTACGCGAAACATTTAGAAATTGCTTTTTTTAACGTTCCAATTTACCAACATACCAAAAGTCCAAACGTTGTTCTTTTCCCTAGAATAAGCAGCTTTTACCCTGCTTCTAACTTACCTGATCAAAACCCCTTTTCACACCACGGGCCCCATATTTTTTTTTTTTATATAGGTAAATCCCAGACTCTTTTTTTCTCATCAAAATTACGTTCCCAGAGGACTATTCGGCATTCTCAATTACGTTTGACCATTTACGTATTTTGTCCGTGATTACGTTTTTATGAACATATTCGGCATTCTCAATTACGTTTGACTGAAAAACGTATTTTGTCCGAAATTACGTTTTTATGAACATATCGCAAACAAGTTCGTTCTCAGCCTAGAGCTGTTCAGGATGCTCAATTACGTTTGGCTACAAAACGTATTGATTACGTTTTAATAAACATATCGCATACATTCGTTCTCAGCCTATTTTTTGCCATTTATTTACCTCTAGGATTATGTTTGGTTGAAGTGTGCATTGTCTGGGCGGCTGCCTGAACTACAGCGCTGCAGGAAATTAATATGTTCCATAGATATGTTCACATGTTTCTTCATTCATTCATTCAAACAGGAAATCGACGTTCCGACATGGCCACGCCCCCTTTGGGTGGAAAACAAAGCGATTTTGACTATAATGCAAAAAATTGCGGTCCAAAACAGCACAAAAAGAAAACGATCAGAGGTAAATAAGTTACAATTTGACCGACAGACACAATGTTAAGATCCTTTACAACTACTCTGCCAGCTAGATAACGTTAAACTAGACTACGGAACTACACAGGGCTGCAGGGAAAATAGGGTGACGTCAGACGCACGCCCCTCTACAAACCAATCAGTATCGAGGAATGCTAAACGAGCCTATCGGCAGCCCTGAGCTAAAAAGATTTCTAGCGAGACCTATGTACTTTATTTTCATAATCTTGATATTGCGAATTCATATGATCTGTCTGAAGTCTGATAGGCTAATTCTCAAGAAATGTTCGGTACACAAATAGGCTACGTGCCAAGCTGTTGATCAACTGGACACAATCAAAGATAGCACACACACACACAGCTGACAAGAGCGCTCCCTCCCTCCCTCCACCCGCCGCCGAGTTTTTTTTTCCCAGAGCAAATTTTTGAAGTCAAGGGTTATCATGGTGACACAAATACGTCACACTTCAGCTAGTAAGTGCATAAACATATGTTTTGAAAACATATCTAGCGAGAAATACATCAGAATATCATTATATTCGGTAATTGGGAGTATCTGATCTCTATTTGGTTAGTTTGCTGACGTATTTACCACCGTTGCTATGTAATCCTACATTTCCCATCATCCTTTTTAGGGCTGGGTGGACCCGTTCGACTCCTATCAGAGTGTCTGCCGATTCAGGGCGCATTCCATTTACAATTCAGGGCCTCCGCCGTAAAACCACAAGTCAGACATGTTCACACGGCTGACACTTCCGTTCTGCCCCATCATAATAAAAAAAACTTAACAGGAAGTAGGTTACATTATTCCCCTCCTCCGAAACGTCCCCGTTTCCACACAGAAACATCATAAGGGCCCTTAGGAATAATGGAACCACTTACAGAAACATGCTGCACTACCAAAAAATTAATAAAATAACTTGAATTGAACACATTCTTTATAGGCCTACCCTAAACCTTAAAGCATGTAGGCTAGGGAAACTATTTCTGTAAGAAAAATGTGTTTTATAGCCTTTGTGGTTGTATAATTTAAAGTTTCTGATCAAATATGTGGCGGATTATACATGAAATTATAAAACAATTAAATGTACAGTTTAAAATTTCATTGAATAGGCTTCTTGAACTTACTAAAGCAGTACTCTACAATGCGTGTGTGTGTGTGTGTGTGTGTGTGTGTGTGTGTGTGTGTGTGCGTGCGTGCGTGCGTGTGTCACATCTTGTAGCCTACCCTGACAGGGATTTGGTTGTTTTCTTTTAGTTAATGATATTAAATGTTGCTATAAATTGTGCATAGCCTACACATAATATAAAACTAGGTGCATATTGAATGTGAATCCTGCAACTGAAAGTATTTGGAAGGAGTAGGCCAGTTACTCAAATGGGAGTAGTTTAAAGATTGCTTTATTCATGATTTTGACCTTAAAAAGGTAGAATTTTAGGCAGTCTTATGAACAGTGCTTAATCAGTGTTTGCGGTGTGGTGTGGCAGTGTTTATTATTTTCTGCATATGCAGTTGACTCAGTATATTGTCCCCTGTCTTAATGGTAAGTGGTCTTGACGGCGGTTTGTCCACCACACACTTGGCATGATATACAGGTGAAATTTGAATATCGTGCAAAAGTTCATTTATTTCAGTAATTCAACTTTATAGGTGAAAATAATATCTTATACAGACTCATTACATACAAAGTGAGATATGTGAAGCCTTTATTTTTTATAATTGTGATTATTATGGCTTACAGTTTATAAAAACCCCAAATTCAAAATCTCAGAAAATTAGAATATTACATAAAATCAATAAAAAAAGGATTTTAAATACAGAACTGTCGGCCCTCTAGAAAGTATAATCATGCATATGTACTAAGTACTTGGTTTGGGCCCCTTTTGCATGAATTATTGCCTAAATATTGCCTCTATATGTTGTGAGTGTATTATTGTGAGTGAACATGTAACTTGTTGCTGCCTCTTGGCCAGGACTCCCTTGAAAAAGAGGTTTTTAATCTCAATGGGACTTTCCTGGTTAAATAAAGGTTAAAAAAAAAAAAAAAAAAAAAAGCGGCGTGGCATGGATGCTATCAGTCTGTGGCACTGCTGAGGTGCTATGGAAGCCCCTGGGTTGCTTTGATGTGGCCTTCAGCTCCTCTGTATCGTTGGGTCTGGTGTGTATCATCTTCCTCTTGACAATAGTCCATAGTTTCTCTATGGAGTTCAGGTCAGGAGAGTTGTCTGGCCATTCATGCAGAGTAATACCATGGTCAGTCAACCAGTTACCAGTGGTTTATGGTACCGTGGGCAGGTGCCAAGTCTAGCTGGAAATGGAAATTGTCATCTCCATAAAGCTTGTCAACAGACAGAAGCATGAAGTGCTCCAAAATCTTCTGGTAGATGGCTGTGGTGACTTTGGACTTGATAACACAGTGGACCAACAGCAGCGGATGACATGATACCTCAAATCATCACTGATCCAAATTAAATGTTGCGTTTCATTTGGAAATCAAGGTTCCACAGTCTAGAGGAAGAGTGGAGGGGCACAACATCCAAGGGGCTTGAAGACCACTGTCAAGTTTCAACAGTCAGTGATGATTTGAGGCACCATGTCATCTGATGGTGTTGGTCCACTGTGTTATCAAGTCCAAAGTCACCACCAGCTGTCTACCAGGAGATTTTAGAGCACTTCATGCTTCTGTCTGTTGACAAGCTTTATGGAGATGCTGAATTACTTTTTCCAGCAAGACTTGACACCTGTCCACAGTGCCAAAACCACAAGTAACTGGTTGACTGACCATGGTATTACTGTGTTGATTGGCCAGACAACTCTCCTGACCTGAACCCAATAGAGAAACTATGGACTATTGTCAAGAGGAAGATGATACACACCAGACCCAACAATACAGAGGAGCTGAAGGCCACTATCAAAGCAACCTGGGCTTCCATAACACCTCAGCAGTGCCACAGACAGATAGCATCCTTTGGAAGCGCATTGTGAAGCGCCTTGTGACCCTGGTCTGTGAAGGGCGCTATATAAATAAAAGCTTACTTACTTACTTACTTACTTACATCCATGCCACACCGCATTTAGGCAATAATTTGTGCAAAGGGGGCCCAAACCAAGTACTTAGTACATATGCATGATTATACTTTATAGAGGGCCGACATTTTTGTATTTAAAATCCTTTTTTTATTGATTTTATGTAATATTCAAATTTTCTGAGATTTAGAATTTGGGGTTTTCATAAGCTGTAAGCCATAATAATCACAATTATAACAAATAAAGGCTTGAAATATCTCACTTTGAATGTAATGAGTCTATATAATATATTAGTTTCACCATTTAGGTTGAATTACTGAAATAAATGAACTTTTGCACGATATTCTAATTTTTCGAGTTTCACCTGTATTGATAAGAGATTTATTCTTGTTCTTTTCATACGGGCAGCGACATTCCACGTATGTATCGCGCTGGACCTGTGGTGTAGCATTGGGCGAGGAAGCCTTGACAGCGCCCTGATTTAATCTGCAAGGTTAAGATCCCTCTATAACAGTTTTTCCAATGACTCTAGCCTATTTTGTTCAAACTGCCTTTGTATTTCACATCCCTCAATTAGCACCTGTCACTTTCACATGGGCCTATTTTAAATAAATATTCAGATGATTCAGCAGATGCAAGGTGTGTCAGTTCTGTGTGCAGTTCACAGGACAGTTTACAGGGACAGGGAACAGGTGGACAGTAGTGTTCGGGCATGGTAGGAGCTACACACCTCTTAAATTTAACCAAGGTTGAGAGATGGATATGGATTTTGGGAGGACCAGGAGGACTAGGCTAAATCTCCATTCTGGGAGAAGAGGTTGAGTTGATGGAGGGCTACAGAAACCTGGGCATTTAATTAAACAACAGACTGCATGAAGGGACAGCGCAGACTCTACTTCATGAGCAAATCCTTATTAACCTGTTACTAAGCCCAGTTGGTTGTGGAGAGAATGATAATGCACAAGCTGCTGAAGATGATGGACAGCATCACCTTCAGCTATTTGACCACTACAGAAAGTCATTCCTGATACAATCCACAATAACTGCTACTACAATGCCACACTTTCCCTATGGCAATAAATAAAGTACATTATCCATCTATAAGTCCATCCATCCATGCAGGTATATTTAAACAACGCCTATGCATATGGGTTCTGTATTATAATCTCTGAAGGACACACCTTTTGGTTTACTATTTCCACAAGAAAACAAATGAGCAAACAAAAAGCTTAATTTTCCATATTGGGCCTTCAAATTGATCATAAAATCAACCTTGCGGTAAAGAACACCAACTGAATACATTGCTGGAAAGGTGCTAATGTTGAGAGTGTGAAGATTGTACAATTTTACATTTAAACACACCTACAATTCACCACCATGCTTTTGATTAGATTTAATTTATTTGCACAATAAAAACAACAAAGAACATTGGCCACAGAAATATAAAATATAAAACATTTTTTAAAAGGCAACATATTGTGCAGGTGAGATATATATATATAAAAAAGTTGTGAATGATATCTTACTTCAAAGATCATTTAATGTAAAATACTGAAGAAAATAGAAGTAATTTAATCCACAAGGTTATACAGAGGTAAAAAGACAAGCAAAGTGGGTATATGGTTGTAGTTGTCCTGCTTATTTAACTGTAAAGGCCGCCTACAACTCCTTATTCGTGATAACCATCAAACTACATCGTGCACATTTACTGAGTGACGATTGTGTTGCATTTCTCACAAACAACAATGATCATCTCACAACGATTTATGCTCTTCGTAGCTCAGGGCTGCCGCTATAGGCTCGTTTCGCGTCACGTGACATTCCTCGACATTGATTGGTTTGTAGAGGGGCGTGCGTCTGACGTCACCCTTCCTCAGGTCGGCAATACGTCATCTAGACAGAACTCTCGTGGCAGTACTCAAAGACAGCGCGATCATTCAAAATAAGCGTTATAGCTCAAATCTGCAATGTCCTGAGCTGTTTTGTGGTTTACAAAGTAAAAAACAAACATCATGGTTTTATTCCTTTGCCATGCCCCCAAAAATTCCCCTAAAGAAGGGCTGTATGACAGCAGGAAGCTCCCGGCTGCGCTCTGCATTCAGTGGGAGTTTGCTATCGTAACGAACAATTAGTTCACGTGTAATCAGCTTACATAGAGACTCAGTGAGGTGAATATATACATCAGGGCATGATATCTCTGGCCAATGGGTCGGATCATTGCGCCAGATTGATGCTGAGAGACTAGACACACATAGTTTTAGATTGATCAAATTAATCATTTAACGTTATCTAGCTGGCAGAGTTGTTGTAAAGGATCTTAACATTGTGTCTGTCGGTTAAATTTTAACTTATTTATCTCTGATCGTTTTCTTTTTGTGCTGTTTTGGACCGCAATTTTGCATTATAGTCAAAATCGCTTTGTTTTCCACCCAAAGGGGGCGTGGCCATGTCGGAACGTTGATTGCCTTCACCAGTTTGTTTGAATGAATGAATGAATGAATGAAGAAACATGTGAACATATCTATGGAACATATTAATTTCCTGCAGCGCTGTAGTTCAGGCAGCCGACCAGACAATGCACACTTCAACCAAACATATGCCTAGAGGTAAATAAATGGCAAAAAATAGGCTGAGAACGAATGTATGCGATATGTTTATTAAAACGTAATCAATACGTTTTGTAGCCAAACGTAATTGAGCATCCTGAACAGCTCTAGGCTGAGAACGAACTTGTTTGCGATATGTTCATAAAAACGTAATTTCGGACAAAATACGTTTTTCAGTCAAACGTAATTGAGAATGCCGAATATGTTCATAAAAACGTAATCACGGACAAAATACGTAAATGGTCAAACGTAATTGAGAATGCCGAATAGTCCTCTGGGAACGTAATTTTGATGAGAAAGGGTTGCTTTCTCTTATAAGATGATCACCCTGTGTGCCACATAAACCAGTAAAAGAAGGCTAAATATAAGTATGTATTCCCCTGGTAGACAGTGGAGAAGACGAGGCAGTTACTGTAGCTCCAGGAATGACTCAGTGTCTGGAATAAATTACATTTTAAACATTAACATAATCAACACAGTGATGGCTCAACACTCCCACACCTGTTACCACACAAACCCTGTCTGCTATTTCCATAAGAATTCATGGACTTCTCAGAAGGATTATATTTGTATCTAGTTTTTACATATAAAACATAAGAAACCACTCCAAATGTTCAGTGTCTCTCCTTTTACTTCAAATATTTTTTGGGGGGGCATTTTCAAGCCTTATTTGACAGTATATATATATATATATACATGTGTGAATGTCGATAGTTAGCCTGCTATCGGTGTATGAATGTGTGTGTGAATGGTAACGTGGGAAAGGAAAACAGGTCTCCCTTGTAAAAAGAGTCTCCAGTCTCAATGGGATTTACCTGTAGAAATAAAGGTTTAAAAAAAAAATATATATATATACATGCATGTTTGAATGTTTCCGCCATTCATTTATATGAAAATTTTTCGCACTATAGCTTTAACTCTTTATTTTCGTCTATTTAGAAATGTTGTTTTTGGGACTTCTTGGGGACATATACTGTACAAACGTATTGAAGTGGGCAGAGACAAAAACAAAGATGATTCTTGGGAAATCTAATGTGATATATGTTTTAATTTATCCGTCATTAATTTATATGAAAATAAGTTACGCACTATAGCTTTAACTCTTTATTTTTTGCCTATTCAGAAATGTTGTTGTCGGGACCCCTTGAGTACAGGCAGGCAATGTAAAACGTATTGTAGTGTGCGGAGAGAAATGTGATATGTGCCATAGGATATAACTTAGTATGATTGTTGTAGAAGTTGCTATGCGCAGGTATAATGTAATGGCTGAGTTGAGACTGAGAGTTATTTTTCAATGCGAACACACTATGCCCCAGGGCCGCGAGTGCACAGCCGATATAACTTTGGAGTGCAAATTGTTTTTTAAGACACACACACACACACACACACACACACACACACCACACACACACACACACACACACACACACACACACACACACAGACAAAGACACAGACAGGCAGACGTACAAACGCACACAGACAGACGTTTACATGCGCACGCAGGCACGCACACACACAAAAACACAGACACACACACAGTCAGTCACACACACACACACACACACACACACACACACACACACACACACACACAAATATGAAGTTGCATTTCATTTCTGTTTAAGTGCATTCATCCCTGTGTTATTGTTCCAAGTTTTATATATCTGTAGTTTCAAAGTGCATGAACCCAAACGTACCAGTGTGATGGATGGACACACACACACACACACACACATGCACGCACACACACACACACACACACACACACACACACACACACACACACACACACACACACACACACACACACACACACCACACACACACACAGGCAATAGATTAGAACAGAACGCTGTGGTTACATTATTTTGAACCAAATTATATATGTTTATCTTTTTAACTTGTCAGGTTTCGGGATACAAGGACAAATTGTATTAGATCGCGGAAAATACACGTATATTTTGCACTGTAAAAAATGGTACAATTCAAAGGTCAAATTGAAGTGTTATCATGTGGGATGTGTGTGTGTGTCTCTGCCTGTGTGAGTGTGTGTGTGTGTGTGTGTGTGTGTGTGTGTGTAGGTGTGTGTGTGTGTGTGTGTGTGTGTGTCATCTAATTGATTTTATATTAGCGTAGGGCCACCATATACACTTACTGTACATATAAACCATGAACATTCACCCATCTCCTCACCCATGACAAAGGCATTCAAAAATACTATATAAAAATAGCATTCTTTGCACTGATGGTCTCGTTTTGCTGTTACATGTCATTTATGATCATCAGAGGAAAATTAAGACTGTTTCAGAAATATTTAAAAGTTCCTCGTAGCATCTTTTACGGTCCACTCATATATTCACATGTTTCTATCTATCTATCTATCTATCTATCTATCTATCTATCTATCTATCTATCTATCTATCTATCTATCTATCTATCTATCTATCTATCTATCTATCTATCTATCTATCTATCTATTAAAATGTCCACATAGTAATTCAGGTCACCAATCTTGCTTCCTCTGACCTGTTATACAGCTCTGGAAAAAAATCAAGAGACCACTCCACATGTTCAGTGTCTCTCGTTTTACTATGTATAGGCATATGTTTGAGTAGAATGAACATTTTGGTTTTATAATATAAACTACTGACAACATTTCTACCAAATTCCAATACATATGTTTTCATTAAAGAGCATTTTCAATAAGTTATTTAGAAATGAAGATTGAAGAAAAATCCAGACTGGTCTCTTCATTTTTTCCGGACCTGAATATCAGAACTGATTATTTAAAAGATTTACTTTTGTTGATAAAAGCATTGATAACTGACAGGGGTTTATCTCAACAAATTTAGTGGAGGAATTAAACTCTCTTTGACATATATTGGTTCTGACACACACACACACACACACACACACACACACACACACACACACACACACACACACACACACACACACACACACACACACACACAGAAGCGATATTATCCTGGCCTTCGCATCAGTGTTAGTACGTTCTGTAATCATTTTCCTTGTCTATCATCTCCCGCCCTACTAGATTTGTTTGAATTCTACACCCACTGATCCCAAATACTCTGAGGATTATGTACCAGTGTGTGTGTGTGTGTGTGTGTGTGTGTGTGTGTGCGCAAATTCTCTGAGGATTATGTACCAGTGTGTGTGTGTGTGTGTGTGTGTGTGTGTGTGTGTGCGCAAATTCTCTGAGGATTATGTGAAAAGCTCTCTGCCAATTATCAGATATCCCGTCAGATAGATGAGTTATTTTGCCTTTGTATAAAATGAGCAAATTAAAGTTGTAACTTCTATGGTAAATGGTAAATGGATTCCACTTATACAGCACTCTTCCCTGTTTTTTTTTTCACAGACTCAAAGCACTTTACATTGTGTTGTACACATTCACCCATTCACACACACATTCATACACCGATAGCAGCAGCAGCTACCAGACAGGAATCATAGTGTATGTGTGTGTATGTCTATCTGTACTATAAAGGAAAACAGCTAGACCCAAAATGGATGCCTAAGAAGTTGGTACCCTTCCCAACTTTTAACAGTGGAAACACAGACAGTAACATAGCAGTAGCGTACCAAACCAAACTGTACTGCTCAGCTTAAAGTGCATTAACTTTTACTGGCCTTGGGATCATAGGTCTTTGTATATGTCTATCTGTGCTATAATAGAAAACAGTGAAACAAAATGGAAGGTACACTTATTATGGTGCCCTTTACCAATTTTAGCAGTGGAAATGCACATGATTAAATACCGTTCCATACCTAACCAGACTGTTCTAGTCAGCTTAAAGTGCATTACATTTCTACTGGGCTTGGAATCATAGGTCTTTGTATATATCTGTCTGTACTATAGTAGAAAACATTGAAACAAAATGGAAGGTACACTTATTGTGGTACCCTTCCCAACTTTTAGCTTAACTTTTAGCATTGGAAACGCATATAATGACTTGCCATAGTGTACCAAATTGAAGTGTATCACTCAGTATGTGTGTGTGTGTGTGTGTGTGTGTGTGTGTGTGTGTGTGTGTGTGTGTGTATTAACTTCTACTGGCCCTGGGATCATAGGTCTTTGTATATGTCTGTCCCTGATATAGTAGGAAACAGCTAGAGCCAAAATGGAGTCCAGTGAACTCCACTAGAAGAGAGAGAGCTCGAGGCAGAGCAGCAGTTATGACAGGTGAAGACAGAGATGAACTGTGACAAAAGGCAGCAGCACATCTGTTACTATGGCAGCCACCGGACAGCAGAGTGAAGACACAATAACACAGGTCACCAGCTCTGCACTCCTACACTGTCTCAATCACATCCTCCCCTATAAAGGACACACACACACAAAGACACACACACGCAGAGACAGACACACACACACACACACACACACACACACACACACACACACACACACACACACACACACACACACACACACACACACACACACAGAGACACTCACACTAACACACAACACAGACACTGAACTACACACACACACACACACACACTCTCACTCTCACACACACACACACACACACACACACAGACACTCACACTAACACACACACTCTCACACACACACAAACACACACACACACACACACACACACACAGACACTCACACTAACACACACACTCTCACACACACACACACACACACACACACACACACACACACACACACACACACACACACACACACACACACACACACACACACACACACTCACTCACATTTCTATTTAAGTGCATTCATCCCTGTGTTATTGTTCCAAGTTTTATATATCTGTAGTTTCACAGTGCATGAACCCAAACGTACCAGTGTGATGGATGGACACACACACACACACACACACACACACACACACACACACACACACACACACACACACACACACACACACCTACGGAGTGTCTGCAGTGTTACCCCCATTTAATAAGACATGACAGCGGTGTTCTCCGGATGAGTGGGCA
>CM049402.1:32870725-32875725 GCA_026929865.2 Hyperoplus lanceolatus
ATACAGAAAATCTTCCCGGAAGTAAGTACTCATCTTGACATTTCTCGCCTACACAAAATTGCAAACACAACCGTCACATACTCAATTTGACGTCAAAATGAGTATAAGTAGGACGTTAGTAGGGCTTTTAGTATGAGTAGGACGTTAGTAGAGCTTTTAGTATGAGTAGGACGTTAGTAGAGCTTTTAGTATGAGTAGGACGTTAGTAGGGCTTTTAGTATGAGTAGGACGTTAGTAGAGCTTTTAGTATGAGTAGGACGTTAGTAGAGCTTTTAGTATGAGTAGGACGTTAGTAGGGCTTTTAGTATGAGTAGGACGTTAGTAGAGCTTTTAGTATGAGTAGGACGTTAGTAGAGCTTTTAGTATGAGTAGGACGTTAGTAGGGCTTTTAGTATGAGTAGGACGTTAGTAGAGCTTTTAGTATGAGTAGGACGTTAGTAGGGCTTTTAGTATGAGTAGGACATTAGTAGGGCTTTTAGTATGAGTAGGACGTTAGTAGGGCTTTTAGTATGAGTAGGACGTTAGTAGGGCTTTCAGTATGAGTAGGACAGTAGGAGGACTTTTCAAACACAGCCATACTTCTCCTGATAATACTGTGTCCAAGTCTCTTCACTAATGTTTCCACGGATAAATCACTGTCTGCCTTCGAGGACACCCTCAGAGAAACCTCTGAAAAATGCCAAATCCATCTTGATGAAGTAATGCACCATCTCGCCCTTTTGAATTCCAGCCAACACACACACACACACACACACACACACACACACACACACACACACACACACACACACACACACACACACACACACACACACACAGTTGTGATAGATGTTCTAGACAGAAATATAGGACTAAGTCAAGGACATGAAGTTGTACGGTGAAAAAGCAATGTTCAGTAAAGTTTGCATCACAGTTTAAAATTGTCTTAAAGCTATAGTGTGTAACTTTTTTCATACAATTGAATGTCGGTTACAGTCAAGCCATCGCCAGATGAGAAAACGCTCTGTTTTTCTCAGTATGGCAGCGTTTACAAACTGGTGTGTGTTGTGACACATGGTCAGTAGTGGGGTGGAGAAAACCTCTTAGCTTTCTGCCACAACACATTACTAGTAGCCAGTGACAGATAACACACACACACACACACACACACACACACACACACACACACACACACACACACACACACACACACACACACACACACACACACACACGTGCCCACACACCTCACACAAACACACACACACGCACACACACACACACACTCACACTCACACACACAGAAACACACACACACACACACACCAAGCTTTGGACACAGAGATGTTTTATTCTTCGTCTTGCCACTGCTGCCCCCGACTTACATCAAACATTGTATAACACACACACACACAGACACACACACACACACACACACACACACACACACACACACACACACACACACACACACACACACACACACACACACACACACACACACACGGGGACATTCAACGGCCATAAACGCTGTGAAATATCATGGTGGCTCTCCATCTTTTGAGCTTGTTACGAGGAGGCCATGGAGTCACTTCCATTACATTAAATTCAAAAGTCTCATAAAAACAGCTTTTCTCTCGACTCAGGGAACTTTTTACAGTTTTTTAAACTACAGTGTGTGTGTGTGTGTGTGTGTGTGTGTGTGTGCCGGTGTGTGTGTGCCGGTGTATGTGTGTGTGCCAGTGTGTGTGTGTGTGTGTGTGTGTGTGTGTGTGTGCCGGTGTGTATGTGTGTGTGTGTGTGCGCCGGTGTGTGTGTGTGTGTGCCGGTGTGTGTGTGTGTGTGTGTGTGTGTCTGTGCCAGTGTGTGTGTGTGTGTGTGTGTGTGTTTGGAGAAAGCTGATGTTGAAATATAGTGGCTACTCGATTGGATGTTTTTGTTTTTGTAAATGCTTTTAACATTGTGTTGAATGGCATTACCATGTGAACCTGTTGAGTCCAGTGGGCTGCTGTTATCATTCAACATCTGTATTTATTTATTTATTTATTTATTATTATTCTTTCGGACAATTCCACACAATACACAATTATCTCTTTCACATCATACATCTTAATTAGTGTTGTCCGAAGGGTGACGGAAGAAGCCTAACGCTTATCGAGTCCCGCCCCCAATTTCATCAGATTCAGAATCAGATACACATTTACTGATCACAAAAAAAAAAAAAAAAAAAAACCAAAAAAAAAAAACACAAAAGAAAATAAAAAAAAAATAAAATAAAATAAAATAAAAATAAAACGGAAGAAAACATACAAATAAGCTTTTTTTTTTTTTTTTGTCTGTTAAGCTGCAGTCCAATACCCAGTCAACTTTCATTCTCCTTAATCATTGTATTCTTGTATATGCACAGGGTTTGGGTGGAACAGCTGCACTGCACCCTGCACAGTTAATTATATGTTTTGATAATGATAGTTGTGTTTTGGTTTTCATAGGTTTACATAATATATATAAAAGCACATTTATTTATTTTTTTCTATGTCTAAGAAGGTAGAAAATCTTGACGAAGGTATTTCCTAATATAAAGGTGCTCCGGGGCGCCCTTAGCTCAGTTGGTAGGGCGCCCCCCCATGGGCCTCAGCCAGCAGTGGACCCGGGTTCGATTCCAGCCCGCGGTCGTTCTCTGCATGTCACTCCCCTCTCTGCCCCATTTCAACTCTGTCTCTACACTATGAATAAAGCATAAAAAAAAAAAAAAAATCTTAAAAAAAAAAAAGGTGCTCCGAGGAACTTTCAGTTTGTGTTCATTCTAGCGTCCTCCTTTGGACAAAAGCAGTAGTGTGTTTACTACGCCAGCTGTTGTTCCTGGGTGAGCGTATACCCATGACAAAGGCATTAAGAAAAAACATAAAAACAGCATTCTTTGCACTGATGGTCTCGTTTGCTGTTACATGTAATTTATGATCATCAGAGGAAAGATGAGACTGTTTCAGAAATATTTAAAAGTTCCTGGTAGCACCTTTCAATAGTTTGATATTGCTGAAATTCATGTGTTTATTCAAACAATGTATTTTTAACACTGATTTTTATCCTTTTATTACCCAGTGCACAATCATGTTTCCTGGGTTACAAGTCAAGGCAGTTTCCAGCCACTAACAAAGGCATCAAGAAAAAAGTAAAAATAGCATTCTTTGCACTGATGGTCTCGTTTGCTACTTTTTTTTTTTATTAACCTTTATTTTTCCATTTCCATTTATTTTTAATTCTCAAGAGAGTCCTGTATGGCCAAGAAGGAGCATGAAAAAAACACAACATTTTAACAAACTAAATTTCCCACTCAAAACACAATAGTGTTGATGTCAGGGGACTACAGATGAAGAATAACCTATTGTCTAATTCTGGCATTTTTATTTTTTAATTTTTTTAACCTTTATTTCTACAGGTAAATCCCATTGAGACCGAAGACTCTTCTTCAAGGGAGACCTGTTTCCTTTCCCACGTTACCATTCACACACACATTCATATTCCGATACCAGGCTAACTATCGACATTCTATCCGAAGTGTCTTGCCCAAGGACACAACAACTATGACACAGGTGGCAGGGCGGGGATCGAACCTCCAACCCTTTGATCATTGGCCGACCTGCTCTACCACCTGAGCCACAGTCGCCCCAATTTTAACCCATGTATGAGCGTGTGTTTTATTGATTTGTACTGTCCCCTTCTTAAAGGTGCAGAGTGTAATATGACATCATCAAGAAAGTTCTACAAAGTTCTAGAATGCAACGCTCCCTGGGTAACCCCACCCCTTTCGAATACTAACAGAAGCTGCAGTGGCCTTCAAGGACAAGAACAATTCTAAATTTTAAACAATGCACCTGATGACATTCCAACTATGACACTTTCAAGATGGTGGCACTAGGCCTTGGTCCAAAATATGCAGAAATATGGACATATATGAGACCCTTTCTAAGGGGAAAAAAAAATATTCAAAATTTTTTTTTTCAGCTATCATGCACTAAATTAAATGTACTTTATACAAAATCTGCTAGGAAACAAAACCCAAAATTCTACACAATGTGGGTTTAAATACACTGGATGTAATTGAATAAAGCATCAATAACTGTCACAAAGTATCAATCTCATTGGCAGTAAGTCAGTGTTCGGTATTATATTCGTTATACCGTCTGCTGCTGTACCTTGGGAAATGTCCAAGGTACATGTGTGGGCGCCAGAGATAACAAGTCTACACACACACACACACACACACACACACACACACACACACACACACACACACACACACACACACACACACACACACACACACACACACACACACACACACACACACACACACACACACACACACAGAGGAAAGGTGAAGGATATGTATACAGAGTAGATGAATAGCTGAAGTAGAGAAAGCCAGCAAGATGGGATAGCAGAGACATTTTGTACATTGTATTGTGTCCTGCACCAGGGACGCTACTCAGAACATGTCTTTTATAACTCCATCACAAGTTCATTTTGTTTAAAACCTAAAATAGTCTTTTAATCGACTTTATATATATATATTTATTTTTCGAAATCTGTTAATATATCCTCACGATCTGCTACCTTTTTCGTACTGTGTGTGCGTTAGAAAGAAAAATCCAGTTTTAATACACAGCCTAGGCTCTGTAAACCGGTGTGTAAAGAAATGGTATGTTACATAGCAAAGGAGGGCCCCACCATAGCCAGCTACCAACATGTCTGTTTACGGAGCCTAGGCTGTTTAAACCTGCAGTGTGTAGAATTTTGGGTTTTATTTCCTAGCAGATTTTGTAGAAAGTAATTATAATATCCATAAGTACATTTAATTTAGTGCATAATAGCTGAAAAAAATGTTTTGAATTATTATTTTTTCCCTGAGAAAGGGTCTCATATAAGTCCATATTTCTGCATATTTTGGACCAAGGCCTAGTGCCGCCATCTTGAAACTGTTATAGTTGGAATGTCATCAGGTGCATTGTTTAAAATTTAGA